>CAUYQV010044853.1:0-32133 GCA_963574575.1 Galagoides demidoff | reverse complement strand
TAGCAGTGTACATTAATACTATCATGGGGTACAGTGTACTATTTCTGTATATAATTTGAAATACTTTCATCCAACTGGTTAACATAGCCTTCATGTCTTTTTCTTAGTTATTGTGTTAAGACATTTATATTCTACATTTAGAGAGATTCACATGTACCCTTATAGGATGAACCATAGGCATAATCTCACCAGTCACCCTCCCTCCAGCCACCCTCCTCTCCCCTCCCTCTCCCCTCTCCCCACATTTCTGGGCTAAAACACTGCTGGTGGGATTGCAAACTAATACGTTCCTTTTGGAAAGACATCTGGAGAACTCTTAGAGAACTAAAAATAGACCTGCCATTTGATCCTATAATTCCTCTATCAGGTATATATCAGAAGACCAAAAATCACACTACAATAAAAATATTTGTATCAGAATGTTCATTGCAGCCCAATTCATAATTGCTAGGTCATGGAAGAAGCCCAAGAGCCCATCGATTCATGAATGGATCAATAAATTGTGGTATATGTACACCGTGGAATACTATATAGCCATTAAGAAAGGTGGAGACTTTACCTCTTTCATGTTTACATAGATGGAGCTAGAAAATATTCTTCTTAGCAAAGTATCCCAAGAATAGAAGAAAAAGTATCCAATGTACTCAGCCCTACTATGAAACTAATTTATAGCTTTCATAGGAAGACAACTGACATTTTAAAGAATAGAATTCCTACCTGTTTCTACTAGAAAATTTGTTATTTGGGGGTTTGCTGATGTTTTTTTCTCGTGACTAGGTTCAGGTTATGCATTCCCTGCCCAATTACTACATAAGTAATGTGTCCTCCAGGAACTCCGTCATATATGGAGGCACACGAAATCCATTTGTCCCTTAGTAGTATTAATTGTAATTATCACTCAAAGTGTTTTCCAACTTCTTCACTGTGTAGTTACTATTATATTATTTTCCCTAGGGAAACAAACTTCAAGATCTGAAAATAACTTTTTTTTCATCAAATTTCCCCCACACTTCTGTTGATGTTTATCAAATAACTACTTTTTAATGAAATTTGTATATTAAATGTCAAATTTCTTACATTTAACATGATTCTTTCTGACCCAGTCCATAAATATGGAGTTTAATTTTACATACCACCTCTGCCATGTGGAGAACCCCTTTTTCAGGTACTGAAGATGGCTTCCTTAGTTCCTGCACACCTTGGTGGGGGGGTCCTGGACAGGTTGGATATGAGCCTGCTACATTTCAACATTATCCCCTGAGAGAACCACAGATTTTATGTTTATAATGAGCAGTACTAGAAGGAGCTCTGATTTATACAGAACTTCACTAATCTTTTAGTTTCCAGCAAGAAGGACATTTGTTTTGACTCAAGTGTTGAGAAATCTTATTTGCAAATACAAGATAGACACAGACATGAATGCTACCCTGAACTAGATCACCTGGCCTGATTTGGTTCTCTGAAGTCAGTGTTCTAGTAATTTTCATGAGCCTTAAAAGCCATTTTGGTGGCCGGGTGTGGTGGCTCACATCTTTAATCTTGGCACTCTGGGTGGCCGAGGCAGATGGATTGTGTGAACTCATGAGTTCCAGACCAGCCTGAGCAAGAGTGAGACACTCCTCTCTAAAAAATAGCCAAGTGTTGTGGCAGGTGCCTATAGTCCCAGCTACTTGGGAGGCTGAGGTTAAGAGGATCATGTGAACCCAAGAGTTTAAGGTTACTGTTAGCTGTGACGCCAGGGCATACCGGGGCAAAAAAGGAGAGTCTGTCTCAAAAAAATAATGATTAAAAGAAAGTAATAAAAGTGGTTCTTTTAAGATATTTTGTTTTAAAAAATTATAGGGATGCCAGAAATACTAGAATGTTAGAAAATATGATGATGTTTCATTAAATATCTTTATATTATAACAATTTCTGTTCCAGCTTTCAGTTTTTTGCTTTAATTTTTTTTTTTCTCTTTTTCTTGCTCTCAGTGATCTTTAAATGCTTGCTTTCTGGGTAGCTTTGTGCTATTCAGTGCCAGTGGTTTAAGCCCATCACCTTGCCTGTGTTACTCTTAGCCATAAAGAAGAGAAAAGAAAACACTGAATCATTAACACAAGCTGACTGTCACTCTTATAAAACAAACTTACTTCAATTTCTTGGGTCCATTACATCTTTACTATTTTATGTTTTGAAGTGGCAAGGAAACCTCAGTTAAAAATAAACTTCTGGTTCTGAGTGGGAAGGACAATAAAATATTGCCACTCATTTGAGGTTCATATTCTGAGACATTTAATGAGTACCTACTTTGCTTGGAGCACTGCTTTCCCCTAAAGGGGGTAAGTTTGTTACAGAGAGAAGGATGGTATACTTCTTGCCTTTATCATGTGGAATGCTTATCTTGTTTTGTGCTAAAATTTATTTTTAAAAAAATCTAGAAAAAAGACTGAACTAATCAGTACTAATTTTGATTAGAAATGTATACACTGTCATATGGTTAATTAATAACACACATATCAGAGATGACCTGTTGCACATGACCATATTACAATAATTCTTTATGGGGGGATTCAATCAAGGGCAGTTTGAGTTGTCTAGATTTATTGAGTTTTCTTTAGTTGAGTTGTCTGGATAGTGACAACATACATAAAATGGGGGTAGGAGTTGGTAGGTGGAGTTTGAGGTAGAATATATAAGGAGGAAGGATGCTGGAAGAGAGATGGGGCCAGAATCCTAAGGCCCTAAATTTCCCTATAGAATACAGTGCCAACTCTGGCAGAGCATATAGCCTTAGTCTTAGCATAGGGAAATGCTGTGCTCTTACCTGTGTTTTAATGGCACTGCTACATTTGGGGGGCAAGATGGTAGAAGCAGAGAGCTCATGTGTTTAAGGTGAGAGGTGAGGCCTGAGATACAGAAGAGCATCGAGAATTTAGAAGAGGCAGTAGAAAAGAGAAAATGTGGGGGGAGGCCCTGGCAAGATCCACTGTGGCCAAGATGGAGGATATGGCACACAAGTGGTGCAGTTTTGGCAGGAGATAAAATTTAGCTGTGTACATTTCAAGTGTGAGATGTCAGAGTGGGGTCCTAATGGATAAAATATGGATGTAAATATGGATGGTCTAAATGGAGAGAGCCAGTAAACATTTGGTCATGGAGGACTGGTGATCAGAAGAAAAATAGGAATGAGGATGCTGATTTGAGAGCCAGCCCAGAGTGTGTGGGGGTATGCATGTGTGTATGTTTGTTGTGGGGGAAGGTGTAGGGATGAAGGCTGTTGTCCAGGAAGAAGAAGCCTTACCTGTGGTAAGATGTGAAGACAACCCAAGGACAGGGCTGTTCCATTCATTGCTTAGCTCCTGTGGGTACTGCATTGTCTTCTGTGTGAATGGTGTCCCCAGGATTTGTGTGGTGGGGCAGCTCTGCAGAGAGGGAACTTAAACTTCTTTTTCGTATTTAGATACGTTAAGTGAAAAGTACTGAGAGGATCATGACAGTGCAGCGTTGCACAAGGCTAGTCAAAGGGTGTTAGGGAGTAGAGAGGTCAAGGAGGATGAAGCCTGGAAGGAAACCTTTGTGCTTTGCCTTTATGACCCTGTCCATAGGATGTTTGAAAGGGAAGCCAGATTGCAAAGGGTTAAGCAGCAAGAAGAGAGCTGGGAAGTGGCTGGAGGAAATGGAACTATTGAGACGTGTTTTTTTTTTTTTTTTTATTAAATCATAGCTGTGTACATTAATGCAATCACCGGATACAGTGTGGTGTTCTCATACACAGTTTGAAATACTCTCATCAAACTGGTTAACGTAGCCTTCATGTCATTTTCTTAGTTATTGTGTTAAGACATTCATACTCTACTTTTAGAAAGATTGACTTGTACCCTGAGACATGGTTTTATTAACTACTTGACATCATACAACATTTCTAGAGAAGGTAATTATGTAGAGATAATTTTGCATTTTGAAGTTTATTTTGTACAGTTGATAGTGGATGTTTTATAATTTTCCTCATAGTTCAAACATTTTCTATAATATTTTGGGAAATTAGTAAGATTCTCAAATTTTTATTTCCTATTATGTTTACATTATATTAAATCTTACATCTTATATTTTCCATATTATAGAAGCTATTTATGGTACAATTGACCCTGTGCCACAAACCATGGAGCATGGGGTTTGAACAGTGCAGGTCCACTTACAGGATTTTTTCCATCCAAATGCGAAATGAAAATATAGTATTGATGGGTGCAAAACCTGTGTGTCTGGAGTATATACACATTCCACAAGGCCAACTGTGGACTTTATGTATGCATGTAGGGTTCTGGACCCAATCCCTGCTTATACTGAAGGACCACTGATATTCCTAGTATGTGTCTGTAGAAATGATCTCTAATGAAAATGAATGAAGACCTCAGATATCATTTCAATCATGCCAAAATATTTTCTGATCAATATATATATATATTTTAGTAGAGACCATTCTTGCTTTTGCTCAGGCTGGTCTTGAACTCGTGAGCTCAAGCCATCCACCCACCTTAGTCTCCCAGAGTGTTAGGATTACAGGCGTGAGCCACCACACTCGGCCCAATTTAACTGTATATAGTTGAAGGTTGCAGTAATGATGGCTTGTACTTCAGATACGTCAGAACATAGACTTTTGCTGAGAAAACAGATATGAACTTGGGGAAAAAAAATGTTGTGTTTGTTTGAAGACTGTACTAAGGAGGGAACTTCTTCTATACAGTCATTACTGGTGTTGGGCACGGGCTTAATGGATGAGAGGGAAGAGACTTATTTAATGAATGGTCTTTATTTTGTGCCAAAAAGTTATCTTAGGGTAGTTTAATTGTGAAATTTTTTCTTCCTGTACTGGTTAAGTTTGACTACTTCAGCTACCGTCCTAATTTTTGTGTGAAGCTTAATTAAGACATAGTAAGCATGTGTTAACAAGGACATAAAAATCAACGCTGTGTGCCTAAGGAGAATTGTAGGTTTTCTTCTTTCTGTTTCTATTACTGTTTTTTTGGTCTTTTGGGGACTGGGCTAAGACTGTAGTGGGTTTTTCTCTCTGTTTTTTGTGAACTACATTAGCCATTCACAGAATAGAAGCAAATAGCCATTTTTAAAATTCATGTCTTCAAATGTTAATTTGATGCTTTGAGGCATAAATGACCTTTCTAGCCGGCCCAGACTTGTCAAACAAAGGACTGATAGGAACAAGCTGCTGTTTGTTCTAATACAACAGGCTGTTTTTCACAGAGAATTTCGAAACAATTTTGCTTCCCTCTTTTCTAAAACATTAAATTAAACTTCGGCCTGTGTTAGGTTTGAATTTAGAAAGAATTTTGTATATACCAGCGGTTAGATGGAATCCTGACCACCTTTGCAAAATGAATAGAATTCAGCTTGTGAGCTGAGCCACGAGTTCACTGAGTGTTAAAAGGAAGAGAGAAAAAAAGACCAAAAGTAGTAGGTGAGCTGAGTGAAGCGTTGTCATAACTTTGTATTATTATTCTTGCATATTAATTGAAACTGGTAAAAGAACTGAGGCAGTGTTGTGAAATGCTACAGGATACACTATCACAGCTGGCTTACTAGCCTTGGGTCTTGATGCATCATATAACTTCCATGAATTTCTGTATGTCAGAGAAGAATAATACTGTTCGTCCTGCCCCACTAACAACTCTATAAGGCTGTTTTGAGGTACCTGTGAGATAATGGTGCCTCTTGTGCCTTTGCCTCAATAATTGTGGTATTCACTTACCCCCCACTTTGTTCTAGATTTTATCTATTGGCACTGACTTTTCTCTTCCTGGGTATGATGTAAGAAAGTAGATAAAAATTTTGAGTTTGGATTTTTCATGGGTTCTCATGTTCTAAAATAATTATTGGGAATCAGGAAGCCCAGAAAACAAAAGTTTACCTATAAATATAAAGCACCTCTCCATACCCTGACCTCAAAATAACTTAATGTTCATTTATTTCCTCTGAAGTTTAGTACTCCACATGGAATGGTGGAGGACATGCTTTGTTTTGGTGGGTTGTTACTTTATTTTACTTTTTCTTCTTAGGAATCATTAAAAGGGAAGAAAGAAGGAAACTGAATTCATTTTTGTCTAAGCAAGAAGGATAACAGCTTGTTAACACAAATAAGCTTATAATAGGTCTTGAAAATTTGTTTCTCGTAACATTTATTAGAGAAATTTCTAGTACTACAACAACAAAAAGTTTATTTAGAATACATTTGGCTTAATACCTTTCCTTCTCCCTTTCTAAACAAGGCATAGAACATTTCTACATTGATTTATATTTGGGAATTAGGTTGTTTCTTAGGAGGGAAGTGTCATTTTAAAGTTTTTATTAGAAAAATGATCTTTATAAGAAAGCTTACAAAGCTTTAATAATTACAGTGTATTATATATATAATATGGCATGTGTAGGAGCTAAGAAATTAAGTTTAGATCTAAAATATGTAATAGCTTAGCCTTTTGACTAGGAATAACCTTAGTTTCTAGACTTAGTGTTTATGAAAGGGATTGGGAGAAAGGGAAAAGCAAAGGAAAATATTTAATTTTCACAGGATGCTTTATGCTCTTTGCTCCAATGTTGAAACAAATATAGGTCAAGTTTTATAATTTACGATGAGCTGTAATATTTTGTGAAAATTTAATATGCTCCTAAAATACTTTAACCTGCATTTATTTATTTTATTTTATTTATTTATTTATTTATTTTTGGTTTTGTTTGAGACAATAGTGTCACTTTGTTGCCCTCAGAAGAGTCAGTACCCTGGCTTCATGGCTCACAGTAACCTCAAACTCTTGGGATCAAGTGATTCCCTTGCCCCAGCATCCTGAGTAGCTGGAACTACGTGCCGTGAGCTCACTGCAGCACCTGGCTATTTTTAGAGACAAGGTCTTGCTCTTGCTCAGGCTGGTCTCGAACCTGTGAGCTCAAGCTATCCACCTGCCTCAGCCTTCCAGAGTGCTAGGATTATAGGCCTGAGCCACTGCTCCTGGCCTAACTTGTATTTATTAAATTCTGTATTCCCTTGACACAGATTAACTCCCAGCACTCCTGTATTTAGATGGTTTTGTGAAAAGACCCTTGTACTGGAAACAAGGAGATGAAATACCTATGTTGTGTACAGGCTCCTAACTCCTAACTAGAGTTTGACCTTGGGCAGTTCGCTTGACTTCTGTGGACCTTTCGTTATTTGATAAATGATTGAATATACAAAGCTGTCTCAAATACCACTTAAATTTTTACTGTTTTTGTCTTTGGGGAATATTAAAGCCAGTAATAGAATTTATTTTAAGTGTATATTCAAAATATTTTATTTGTTTTTCCCTTGAAGAGTTTTCATTTAGCCAAATGGATTGATTTAAAGTTTTTGACCACAGCTGTTACAGAAATGTGTGCACAGCTACTGTTTTGGTAAACACAGACTAGTAACCAGATGGTAGTAATACTTTAAAAAGTTGGGCTATATGGGCTGGGAACCATCCAAATGTAATTTTCAGTGTTTTGCCTAGGTACTTTGGATTTAGTACACACTAAAAGAGTTTGAGTGTGTTTTATTACTGCAGTGGCTAGAAAGAACAAATAGAGTATTATGTGGAATACAAATAATGCTTATTAAGTTTGCAGTTGATTCCTTCTGATAGATGTTCCAAATTGCTGTCAGACTATATTTATTTACTCATAAACAGATGTGCTTTTGCTTTAAATCAGGATAACTATTCCAAACCTAGTTATGCATATTTTAAACAACTGTTAAGGATTACATTTAAAAATCATTGTTGATTAAATAAGAAGCTGATTTATTATATTTTCTAAGGTTGTTGCTATTTGGTAGTTGTTTTAAATGATGAAGCACTCAGTTTTATTTTTTATTTTTTGAAATCTGTTGAAGGTGGGATATCAGCATTTAATAATTATTTCCTGAACTATAGTCAAGAATGGGTATCTAAGACAAGCAATTAATTTTTATATTTTAAAAACTTCAGTTACTAATCCTTAGCAAGTGAGCTGCTGGTAGCAACTTGCATATCAGCTGACCTATGCTTTAACTAAGCAGCACAGTAGTCATAATCTTAGTTGTAAACATTATAGATTACAAGTAAAGTTGGAGAGTATTTTTTCCAGTTTAACTTAGTTTCTCCAGTTAGATATGTTGTCACTATAGATGATGTAAGATCTTTGCTGGGTAGATGCCTGTAGTTCATTAAATATGTAAACCTTCTATTAATACATCCTGTAGATCCTGACATTAGACTATGAGGTGGTTATTCAGGGAAGCCCTAATCACTACCAGCTTTCCTGGTCTAATGATGGGTTTTGTCCCCTTCCATGAGTTGTCCTGTCAACTCTGAGATTACTTATTTCTAGCATGCATGCACACATGTTTTTACAGCAAATATTTGAGTCATCATTACTCAGTATTAGGCATTGTGCTGGGACAAGCAGATGACTCTTATTCTCTGAAGCATGCCTTCTAATGGAAAGATAAGTTGTTAAATATATAACAAGTATGAAATTGCAATTGTGATAAAGTTTCAGAAAGTAGAGGTACTTTGATAGTTCTCAGAAAGAGAGTTTGTTCTATTTCTAAATATAAAAACAGTATAACTGGTCTGTCCAGGTTATAATGATTTTCAGTCTGAAATATCATTGATGATTTTATTTTATCATCCCGTGATCATTTCTACAGCCTTTTATCTAACATGTATTTTGCCTGTTGACCTAGAGACTCTTCCTTGCTACCTCCTTCAGCCGAGACTGTGAGCATCTGCCTAAAAACACCCATTCTTAATTACATTAGCTGGCATGAAGTCCCACTAAAACCAAGCAAAGACACAGCATGGTGGGGGGCGGGGGTAGGGTGGGTTCGGGGGTGGGGTGGGGAGAGGCACTAACCCTCAGCAGCCAAAGGATTGCATGGAAGCTTGTAAAACCTAGTGTGGGGTGGGTGGTGATGAACATTCACTTGTAGATTTGTTTTCTTAGAATCTAAATTTGGAATATAAATTTTACTGAAATCTAAACTTTTGTATCTGAGAGGAAAATATATTAACCTTTTTAAAGTTTATAACTGAGTTTTGAGGCCTCATGTTTTGGAACTTATGAGTACAAGCCAGTGGTACAATGCCAGTTATTCACTGTGGTCACTGGAGATGCCGACTGGTCCACATCACATCAACAAGCCAATGTCTAGTATCAGACTACATATAAAAGCCTCCTAGAACTATACGGGGATATTCACTATAAATATGGATGGTTTATAAAGCCAGAATAATCTTATTTATCTGAACAAGTCATTAACTACAGCAATACCAACTGTAGTGAATCAATCCAGATTATTGTGCCAATGTGGCACTTTTAATTCTCTTAATATATCTTTTAATTATTTATTGTAAATCTAGTATCACTTTAGCCTAACCAATATATTATCAATCGGGCTAGTTCTTAAATACTGAACATACTCAGTTTCCTGTTGAGTAAGAAGGTTAGTAAACAAAAGTAATTAGAATTTATTCTGTGAGGACTATAACTTAAACCTGGTTTTGTATATTATTTCTTTCCTCATATATCCTATTTAGCTACCCTTTCCCCTCCATCTAAAAGTGTATTCAGTGGCATATATTGTCACAATTTATAGAAAAGTTACATCTTTAATATAGAATGGAGATTAAAGATAGATATGCTAGAAATATGATACTTAATCTAAGTATACAGATTTTCCAGAAAAAGAACAATTTTAATATTTTGGATTTACCAGCAGCTCTGAACAATTTTATACCTCTTCGGCTTTTATTCCTCTACCTCATTGTAATCTAATGTAAAACTAGATACAGGAGTAAGGAATACAAAGTAAATCACATTCATAATTGCCGATCAAGAAACTTACCGTATTTGGTTATCTGACTCCGGTTAATGACCTTTTTGTTCTTTGGGATTCTGTATGCTGTTCATTTGTGTCTTCTGTTAACAGACCACACCAGGGATGACACCTAATAAAAAGTCCCATGTTATTCAAAGAGAATAATTTAGAATCATGCTACTTAAGAGTATATAATATTAGAACAAACAGGCAGTGAACAGCATATAATTCTGTACATTATACAGAGACATTAAATATACATTTAGTAAGGTAGCAGATGCTTTGGTTCTGAAATTGATGTGTAAAATAGCACTATTTCTCTGCAGGGCTCCACTGCAGCCAGCACTCCTTCACACGTAATGAATAGCTAATTTCAGGCCTATGGTCCATAGGAGACTGATGAGGACTGAGAGGAGGAAAGCATTCCAACTCCAAGAACAGCAGGATCTGCTGAGATGTGCCTTTTAATGGAGAAACATTTTATAACTCTTGGGGGTAAATTCATAAAGACAGTTGTGCATGTGTTTTTGTATTTAAATTAAGGAATTATTAATGCAGTTGGACAACCAGGAGTCTGGCAGCTATATTGCAGAAGGAAAAAGCAGAATTTGGTGACTCAACTAAGCTCAGGAATATCTTGCACTTTTGAGAAAATGCATACTAAAAAACTATCCAGTGTCCAAATGGAGTAATTGATTAGAAAAAGACATTTGAGAATGTAGTGAGGTGGTTGAATTGGAGGCTGACTTTTAAAAACTGGTTTTTACATGTATATAGGAAAAGGGAAATGACTTATTCTTCCACCCGATGGAGATTCCTTTGCTGTTTGAGATTTCTCTGTGTCCGTAATTCATTTCTCCCATCTATCCATCTGTCTCAGTATTTTTTGTGAATCTGCTGTGTGCCATGATGTTCCGAGAGCCGAAATGAATAAAACCAATCTCCACCCTCAAGCAGTTTGTAGTCTGGTGGAAAGACAGAATTATAAATCCTATAACTGGAAAATTTTATGTGTAGAGAGAGAGTTTTTAAGTTAAAAGACTGCTTTTGTTGTGAAGTATAAACTACATGCAGAACAGTGCCTAAAACATATGTCTACAGTTGAACAGATAGTAATGGGATTATACTTTCTGTATCTTTATGTTGGCTTTTGTTCAGCATTTTGCTATTCATCTGAGTTGTTGCTTGCAGCATTCTTACTACTATATAGTAACCTATTTTATATTGCTACCATACTTAGTTTATCTGTTGATGGACATCAGCATTGCTTCCAATTTGGGGCTATCGTTAATAATGACGCTCAGAGTGCCCTCAGTGTTGCTAGGCATTCCAAATTATGTGTCTTGATATATGTGTACATAAACCAGAAATATATACCTAGGAATATCTGGTCATAGAGAATATCTGTTTTTTACTGGATAAGGACAAACTATTTTTCTAAGACATTATTCCAGTGTAAAAGGGCTTTTCACATTGGTGATTTATATTTTCATATATTTTCTCACGGAATTTGGTTTTCTTATGAGAAGTTGGTGGGAATAGTTATATACAGCTAACATGTGGTTGGAGTGTCCTTTCTACCCAATCTAGATTGGCAGGAATATGCTTGAAATGCCAAATTATGACTTACTAGTTTACTCTGGAAATTGAAACAGTCTTTGATAAATCAGGAGTGGGAATATGGAAATAATGGAAATATGGAAAAGATCTTTGAGATTGGAAGCCGTGCCACAGTTTTGTTTAATGCTAGGAAGAAAAGGAGGGGAAAAGCTAGAGTATATTAGGGATACAAAAAGCTTAGTGGTTTTAAAATGTGAGCTCACATTTTGAAGTGTAATTCTATTTTAATTTCTTTTCTAATGGAAGAAGAAAGATGACTGATTTGGTAGGGTAATCTTGTTGGAAAAATTGACAACTCTTTGGCATAAGGCCCAGATCTCTTTTCAGATTTTGTGTGAAATAGAAAAGTGGCAGTCTATTAGGTGCTTATCCATTGGTGTTAAAAAAAAAAAAAGATACTGTTGAACTTCAGGGTAAAGTACTAACGCTTCGTGTAGTAGGGGAATCGGAGGTAGTGGACATTTCACATAGTCAGCCTCTCTTCACACAGGATGAAGAATGTCATGAATAGTAGAATAATTAGCAGGGCACTAAGAATACCAGGGGCACTTAACTTGCTTGTTCTTGGTTTCCAAATTCATAAAAAATATGAAAGCTTTTTGAAAATGGCTTTTTTGATACTTTTCCCCATCGGTCTCTCTGAGAACTAAATTTACAGGGTGCTTGCAGTTTTCTTTTGCCATCTAAAACATGCCTGAGCGTCAATGTTTGGGGTGTTCAACCAAAGCTACGTTGGTTGAGTGAATGGGAAATTTTCTGTTTTATTCATTTCAATTCAGTGAACATTTAATGCATGTCAGCGATGTGCCGAGACTCTAGTCATTCATTTTTCATCTTTCAGAGCTACTTACTAAATGATCTGTTCGGGAGTATCTAAGGAGAACTTTAATAAACATAGTCTTTGCTTTTTTAGGTATTAATTTTTGTTCTCCAACATCTGCAGTTGTAAAAAAAAAAATTAAACCTATACATTTGAATATTATTATCAGAGAGAAATACAAAAGAGGCAGACATTACCATAAAAATGATCTGGTCAGCCTCCTACATTTTATAGGTAGGAAACTAAGGCCTAATTGATTAAATGACTTGTCCAAGGTTCCACAACCATCTGCAGTCTGGGGCTGGATGGGGATAAAATGGTATAAGGATCAGGTTTTCTAACCGCCCAGGCTCAGGCTTTTTAATGTGGCTAAGACTCATGGTTTTTGTATGCCCAGTGTTTGAGTGTGTCACAGGCCAGGCTTCTTGTATTTATGTAGTTATGGTTTAGAAAACTTACCTTTTTTTTTTTTTGGAGGCAACATGGTATTGTCGAGTCAGATGAACCGCCACTTAGTAAGCACATTGACATCCTAGATCTAGACCTGAGTTTCCTTCTCCCTGTCTATAAAAAGTGGAAAAATAATCTGTTTTATTGAGTTGTGCTTCACTGTAATTTAGAAAATTAATTTTTATTTTACTAAATCCCACAGTGTTCTAGTACATGATAATAGATGTGATCATAAAATTTTTCTGTTTGAGGGAGAGAGGAGAGGATAGTGGTGTTGCTAGGCATTCCAAAAAATTATTCAAGGGATTTGCAGCCCGAAACATAGTGGTCCTAATCTGATGCACATAAAGAGAGTAAAATAAAAACACAAAACCACAAAATACTTGAGAGTATGGTGGGAAAGTTTATTTGCTATGTAGAAGTGAAAATTAAGCATATTTTAGGAATGAGGAGGAAAGATAAGGCCATAGCTGAGTGTGGAAATTAAGGCTAGCTTTGACGAGAAATATTAAAGTAGTCTGAGAGAATCACAGTGCCAGGAGGAAAAGAGTAATGGTATACACGATATTTGAACAATATTTACTTGAAATGCCACTTGTATGGGGAACATTTGGGGATACCCCACAAGATGGTAGCAGTATCATCACCCTGGTAGTATTTGTAACCAGATCATCTCCTTTCCCCCTTTAATGCCCCTTGGGCATCCAGTAAAATTGCTGTTTGGTATTTACATATAAGCATGTTGACTGATGGTATTTTGTATAGTCCTGGATTCATCACAATGATGCAATAGAGTGGTAATTTAGGATATAGTGATGATATCAGTAGGATATGCTCTCTTTTTTATAGTCACTTTGGTTTCTTATTTTAATTCTCTCAAGTTGAGATTAGTGAGAGAAAACCATTTAGTTTTATTTGCGTTCTAGGCCCTTTTTTTTGCTTAAACAGGTTACACATTGACCATGTTTAAAATTCTGAAAGATGTGTAATAAAATATTCTTAGGATTATACAACTTCATAGCAATTTGTTTTTAAAATTTTACTTCTGGGAGGGGGATTGGAGGGACCATTTCTGAGGTTTATCTTACAGGGGTACAAGTGAATCTCTCTAAGAGTAGAATGAGAACGTTTTAAAACAATAACTGAAAAAATGACATGAAGGCTGTGTTGATCAGTTTGATGAAAGTATTTCGGATTGCATGTGAAAACCCCACACTGTACCCCAGAAGTGCATTAATGTACATAGTTACCATTCAATAAAAATAAAATAAAATAAAATAAGGGGAGAAAGAGGAGAGGTACAAAGTTTAAGATGTAGCCCCTTGTTCTTCCAGGAATTTATCATCTCATTGACTATGGTACAGAAGAACATAGCAGGTCTCCAGTAAATATGAAATGAATAAAAGGCATGTGCATATATACAAATATATATACATAGAGAGAGATGATAAAAGGCTAAAGTATCTGGGATTTGACAAGGTTAAGATGCTATGAGCTAGGAATTCTCAAATGCTATCTGTAAGCTCTCTCACACAAGGGACGATGAGAAATGGGAATTGAAAAGTTGTGTTATTTTTAATTACCTGGAATCATGCTCTAAACTCCTGACAGCAAGTTACTGAGGCCACTGCAAGGAGGCAGTCCCTGTGTGTAAAACTTTTTAGGCTCAGCACCTGTGGCTCAAGCTGCTAAGGCACCAGCCACATACACCTAGGGTGGCGGGTTCGAATCCAGCCCAGGCCCACCAAACAACAATGACGGCTGTAACCAAAAATGGCCGGGCATTGTGGCGGGTGCCTGTGGTCCCAGCTACCTGGGAGGCAGAGGCAGGAGACTTGCTTGAGCCCAGAAGTTGGAGGTTGCTGTGAGCTGTGATGCCACAGCCCTCTACCCAGGGGGACAGCTTGAGGCTCTGTCTAAAAAAAAAAAAAAAAAAGACTTTTTAGCCCACAAGTGCCCTATCCACTAGTAAACAAAGCCTAATTAGTGGGTGGAATAGTATAAGAAAATGGCAGGCAGAAAATGCTATAAAACTCAAAGAGAGGTAAACTCATTTGGGGCTAGAATAATAAAAGAAGTAATGGGATATTATTTGACAGAGTTGCATTTACCTAAAAGAGTTCCTCAATATCAAGTAAAGCCAGAGATAAACTTGCTCCTCCCCTTCCTTCCCCTGGAACGTTCTAGAAATTCTTACAAGGGCGTTTGCTGTGTACTACTTCCCACCACTTACAATCTCAATAAATGTTTGGTCAATAGACAACCAAATTCTGCACTCAATTACCAGCAAGTTCACAAAGTGATCCTTCTTTAAAATATACATAAGAGAGGAGAGCTACTTGGTTTGTATAATGATATTCTTTTCACAACTTCCTTCTGAGTATTTCCATAATTGAATTATCTACAAACAAAACAAGGATTGCTGCTTCAAATAGCATGTGGCATTTCACAGACACCTTTGAATGAAATGTCACAAAGCACTTCAAACAAATGTTCATTAATTGTGCAGTTCTGTTTGAGGGCAGGACACTTTCTGTTTCTAAAATGAAAGAGTTTGAGCAATCCAAACATGTCTGAGAAGTAAAGGGTAACTCTCACTAAGTGTGATGGAAAATGGCATTGTTTAGTCAAAATTAATAAAATACCTTCTCTTTTTATTTCATTGAATTATCTTATGATGACACAGGGTTCCCCCTGTTTAGGGCTGGGCATGGACCCCCATTTTCTAGGCCTGAGCAAACAGACTCTTTTTTCCCAGACCACACTCTATGGACATAAGCAGGATTTCATCCCAAGGCCCTACCTGGAGTGAAAAGCATACAGCAGTAGTTCTCAACCTTCCTAATGCCGCGGCCCTTTAATACAGTTCCTGCTTCTTTGCCTACCACAGGAGCTATGAAGACATTATTAATTCATTTGCTAATACATTCATTCACTAATCAACAAGAACCAGGATGTTTTTTGTCTGCCCGCTCCTAGCCCAGTGTGACATACTTTCCAAGGACTTCCCCCTGCTCACAATTATTTGAACTCCTAGATAAAAACCCACAGGCGGTCTTCCCATTTGGGAATTCTCCTCCCCGCCCCCCTGTTGCCTGCAGAGACTTTGTTACCCTTCTATGTCCCTCTCTGTAAAATAAGCTTTGTCTTGTTGCTTGCTTAACTCACATGATCTAGAGTTTCATTCTTCATTCTCCAGACCACAGATGTTGAAGAGAGAAAAATATCAATAATGATATTTAGAGAAATGTTACATTTTATGTCAGCTACAGAAAATGACTTAAAAATTGTAGGTCCTCAACTTTCATTACCTATTCTATCCCATTCTATTATCTGCATATCTTTCTGCTCTTTAGCCCGGGTCTCCAGCCCAAATATGTTGCTCCCTCATCTCTGACTTCATGGACCTAGAAACAGAGATAAATACATGGATAATGCAATTGGTGAACCCCCCTTTTCCACAGCCACTCAGCCTTTTCCTATGTATCCAGATCACAAACAAGAATCTTTGGTCTTGAAAATCTGGCCAAACAAGCAAAAGAATTTTTTTAATTTTTTTTAAATCAAAGATAAAAAAATCATCTGCATTTAGCATGTATTAGTACCTGTCAATGTTTTTGTTATCCCACTGTATTTGTCCTGATTTCAAAAGAAATACAGCATATAAGAAATGGGGAGAAGGGGCACTGAACTGCAAGAAAAACCAGGTGATCCAAATGGTTCCAGCTTTCTTTCTTTTTTTTTTTTTTTTCCTTTCTTGAGACAGAGTCTCACTTTGTCACCTTTGGTAGAGTGCCATGGTGTCACATAGCTCACAGCAACCTCAAACTCTTGGGCTCAAGCAATGTCTTGCCTCACCCTCCCAAATAGCTGGGACTACAGGTGCCTGCCACAATGCCCAGCTACTTTTTAGAGATGAGGTCTTGCTTTTTCTCAGTCTGGTCTCAAACTCATGAGCTCAGGAGATCCACCCACCTCAGCCTCCCGAATGCTAGGATTATAGGCATGAGCCACCTCGCCCACCCGGCTCCAGCTTCCAAATCCTGCCTGTAGAATTTGGAAAACTATCCAAAGCATATTTACTACTTCATATATTTTTGAAACTCAAAATAATCTTGAAGAATTTTGGAACTTGGATAGCTAATAAGCTATCCAATTAAGCATCATACCTAATGTTCCCAAAGACTGGTAGGAAAAGTATGCAAACTTTTGCCAGGGGTATATTAAATAGGATTTTACTCTGGGAAGCCAGTTAGGCTAGCAATTAATAAGTATGAGGACTACTGACTTCCCTATGTTTGCTCTAATACTTGACTAATTAGCTGGTCCAGTGTACCCCTAGTAGACACTTCTTAAGTGTACAGCTTTAGGAGCCAAATCCACAGTTAGATTTAAGAAAAATAACACTGATTATAGGGGACAGAGGAAACAAAATGTTTAGCCTAAATAACCCAAACCATTTATAGAGAGCAAATCCAGTAGATGACTACTCAACTCACTAATATGGCCATTGCCATAATACGCCAAACAGATGAAAAAAAGCAACACCAGGCATGATGCTAGATGCTAAGATTGAGAGAATAATCAGCTACAGCTCCTGTTCTCCATAAGCCCAGAATCTCATGGACACACTTAATACATGGAAAGAAAGGAGGAGGGGAGAGATAGAAGGAAGAAGGGAGGGAGAGAAAAAGAAAAGGGAAGGAAGCACTAGGAAGAGTCTACCAGAGGGATTAGGAAAAGAGAAGACAATATTTAAACAGCCCCTGAAAAGATGTGTCAACATTCGCTCAAAGGACAAGTCAATAAAGGTATCCCAGGTCATGAGAACTCTTAAGAAAGATATTTGCATTTTCTGTTCCATAAAACAGAAGTTACAGTCGGAATCTACTGTTTGAGTAAGAAGACTAAAAAGTTATTACAATATTCCTTGAAAAAAGAAAATACATTTTAGCCATTGCCTTTTATTAATATGAAGCAGTAGCTCTCAGAATAGGGTCTCCAGGTCGGCAGCAGCAGCATTGCCTGAGAACTTGTTAGATACACACATTCTTGACAACTCCCCACCAATCCACCACTCAGAAACTCTGGGGCGGGGGTAACAATCTGTGTTTTAAGATGCTCTCTAAGGAATGCTGATGCTAACTTGTGAGAAGAGCTGCCCCAGAGCGAGAGATTTCAAATCCTCCTGTGATATGCTTTCTGCATCTCTCCAGTGGAAATAATTAAAACTTTCTTAAATCTAATTTATGTAAGTGTATTACATTAGTGATTCCTAAACTTCTGTGCATGTACAGCATCAATGTCTGTCTTGACAAAATTTTTCACTGATCCCCAGTGAAATGAAATAAATTAGACAACCAAGAGTTTCTCATGAAGCTAATTTTTGTAAGTCACTGAATAAATTTAAAATGCTTTACTGTGAGATTATAGGTTCCCTACTTTTTGCTGTTAAACTTCATTCTTTCTATGCAATAATGATAGTAAAAGAACAATGATCTTTTTTTTCAAATAGACTTATTTGGCAAAATAGATTGCAATATAGTCTTTGTCCTCAAAAAGTTTGTTAAAAAATTTATTAGTTCAAGGACTCCAGACATCAGCAAACCACTGAAATTGACAAGATATGCATAGCTTTGTCAGAAAAAAAAATTCATGTGAATGTATTTTCCTACCTGATGGTCAATAATGTTAGTTAGCAAGATTTTTATCTATTTGGACATATACTCTAAAAATGTCCAAACTGAATTTGAGACTCATAAACCGAAAAGTTTCAGTAGTATATAAGTTTAATAAATATCCACCATCTCTAGTGAATTTTACTCTAGGATTACCATTTTTTTATGAACCGTCATTTAAAAGATTTCTTATTCGTGGTGAAACATACATATATAACTCTATCTGCTCTATGTGAGAGAGTGTATTTGTTTGGCAGATTTTTTGAGATCACCAAGCACTTTGTTGGGAGAATAGAAAGCATGAGTAGAGACAATGTCATAAATAAACTACTATTATTTATAATGTACATTCTTTATTCTCATGCACTAATGCCCAATTTTATTTATTAGTTTAATTACTATTGTGAGAGCTGTTATTATTATTTCATGAAATAAAACTGAAAATGGAAATTGGAAAACATAATAGGAAAGAGAAAAATACATTCTATCTTGAGGACATGTAAGACTTACGATACCTAATCTGTACAAGACGAACTATATTTATTTATCTTACTTGTCAATGTATTACATTTCCTCTTACCCCAGTAACCACTGGAGCATAAGTCACCACTGGCACACGAATCTCATTTCCTCCCAGCGTCTTTCACGTCCTTTTCTTTGTTTCTAGTCTTTACTATAACCATTCTAGTCCCAGGCTCCAACACCTCAAGCCGCAGGTTTACTACAGAGCAGAGTTGGCCACTTCTGCAGGCTCAGAGGGCCCGTGAAATTTTGGAGATTAAAGAAACAATATATCAACTCAGATGTCCCCATCCACAGTCTCAAAGTCCTCTTTCCCCCAGTTTGGGGTCTTGGTCTGGTGAGCTTCTCCTCGTGGATTGTGAATTTGACCTTCTCTGAAGATTAGCACTCCATATAACGAAACCCTGAGCCTGCTCTTTAGTTGTTTCCCCTCTCTGACAGCAAGAGATGAAAGAATATTTATATCCATGAAGGAGGACCTCTCTGCCTGTCCCAAGTCAATGGCCTTAAGTTGATCAACCCTCAATCTTGCACCAGTGCACCAATAGCCCCCAGAAAGAGCCATTCAATTAGTATTCCTTATAACTTCCACGTTCCCAAACTGCCACTGTGGCCAAGCTGCTGCACCCACTAGTTCCTTTTTTTTTTTGACAGAGTCTCAAGCTGTTGCCCTGGATAGAGTGCCATGGCATCATAGTTCATGGCAACCTCCAACTCTTGGGCTCAAGCAATCCTCTTGCTTCAGTTTTTCTATTTTTAATAGAGATGGGGTCTTGCTTTTGCTCAGGCTGGTCTTGAACTCCTGAGTTCATGCAATCCACCCACTTTGGCCTCCCAGAGTGCTAGGATTACAGGCGTGAGCCACCATGCCTGGCCTTGCATCCACTAGTTCTACTTCACAATATCCCATCCCATTTCAGCTTCAGTGAAAGTTCTAACAATAGCACATTGCAGCATGCACCTGCCATCATCAATGGAATGCCACTAGATCCAAAATGTTTTTTAAGAGTCACTTTCTAGGATGACTTCTGTCTCTATTGGGTTAGGAAAGGTTCCCTAGGAAACAGATGCTGAGACAGTAGATTTCCCTGCAGAAAGTATATTGGGGAGTACCAAAACATACCACAAGGCAGAGAGGAGGTGAACTGCGGCAGAGACTTTGGCCCAACCCATAGGATTTCTTTTTTTCTTTTTTTTGTTTTTTTGCCAGGGCTAGGCTTGAATCTACCACCTCCAACATATGGGGCCGGCACCCTACCCTTTTGAGCCACAGGCGCTGCCCCCCATAGGATTTCTAAAGCTAGAATCCACCTTGGTACAGGATCATGTCTGACACACTACATCAACTAGTCATTGAAAAGGTGATACAAGATTGAATCAGCTCCCTTTCCAGGGAAGGACTCGGCTACAAGCCCTCAGCCCACAGTACTCCTGGTAGCTGGGGGAACACATGCTTATTCAGAAGAGGGCACTGGGCAGTACATGCACCACAGCGTCCCAATCCTCCCTGGGAATGAACAACATCCCTGGGATGATGCAATTGATAAAGATGGCCCGTGTGTCCCTGTCTGCAACTGTTGACCTCTCCAGCCTTATCTGCCACAGAGCCTCTGCTCAGACTTCTACAGCCAAACCAGCTTCCCAAACGCTCCCTAAATAATCTCAAACCTTACTGCCTCTCAGCTTTGGCTCATAGCTTGCCTCCTGCTGGGACGCTCTGTTCATCCCCCTCCATGTTGGTTGTTTCTCACCCAGTCCAAGACCCATCTTTTCCAGGAAGTTTTGTAAATAGTTCTAGCCCACAATGCCTTCCAGCAACTCCAGCAATGAATGCCGTGTACTATTCATGTGACACTCACACGACCCTGAGTCCACTAGTTCACCATTTTTACATACATTTTCCTTGACTTCAACTTGACTGTAAACTCCGCTACTTGCTAGGACCTTGCACAGTGAGTGAGTAGGTTTCTAAGCTTCAGTTTCTCCATTTGTGTTAAGCCTAGAATGTGTTCACTTATTACTTTAACAAATATCTGGCCCAGCGCCTGTGGCTCAATCAGCTAAGGCGCCAGCCAAGTACACCTAAGGTGGTGGGTTCGAATCCCCAGCCCAGGCCCACCAAACAACAATGATGGCTGCAACCAAAAAATGGCCGGGTGTTGTGGCGGGCACCTGTGGTCCCAGCTACTTGGGAGGCAGAGGCAGGAGACTCACTTGAGCCCAGGAGTTGGAGGTTGCTATGAGCTGTGATGCCATGGCACTCTACCCAGGGGGGTAGCTTGAGGCTCCATCTCAAAAAAAAAAATTACCACAACTTGGTGGCTTAAAGGCAACAGGAATTTATTCTTTCATAATTTTAGATGTTAGAAGTTCAAGATCAAGGTGTTGGCAGGGCTATGGCTATACACCCTCTAAAGGCTTAGGGGTAGGGGGATCCTTCCTTTTCTCTTCTAACTTTTGGTGGTTGCCAGCAGTCTTGGCATTCTTTGGCTTGTAGCGTTGTCATTCCTGTCTCTGTCACTGTCATTGCATAGTCTTCTTCCTCGTGTGTCTATGTCCTCTTCTCAGCAGATGAGGACATTTTGAGGACATTGGATTTAGGGCCCATCCTAATCCAGTATCACCACATCTTAACTAATTAACATCTGCAAAGACCCTATTTCCAATGAAGTCCTATTTTCTGGGTAAATGAATTTTGGGGGGCCACTATTTAATCCACTATAGTTCCTTAGCTTTGGACCTCAGATTGTTAGCAGTTGCTGGCTTCAAATGTGCAGTTCTTATCTCCCAGACGACAGTCTTCCATGGGGTAAAAATGGCACCTGTTTCTTTGGTCCTTTCTGGTCCTACAGCCCACACAATTGCCCCAGTAGCTAATTTTGGAGCTCTGTTGACACACCCAGGGCAAGTGTGTTGAATGAGTGGATGGATAGCTGGTGGAGCAGAGAATTCCAGGAGGCAGCCATCCCTCCTGGCAGTGGTGGGGAGAATTGACTAACACCTAGGGGGTGCCTCAGACACAGGGTAGGTTAGAGGGTGAATGCTGAGGGCAGGGAGGTCTGTTCCTAGATGGTTATGAGCTGCAGAGAGCAGTGGACCGGGAAGCCCGAGACCCAGAACAAGCTCACTCTGCTAGCTCAGGCTCAGATCCCTTTCTTCCTGGGCCCCTGGACCCCCAGACCTGCAGTCTTGGCCCCTGGGCACAGCAGAAGCCAAGCAGGAGAGTGTGCGTGACACAAGGTACCTCTGAATCATTTTCTAAAGCTGCTCAGAAGAACGGACTCCTGAGTGGATCCTTTCTGCACGTTGCTGAGTGGTTCACTTTCTATGGCTGCCTCTTTGCCAGCAGCAGGGATCTCTCACTAGAAGGGTGGGGTGGGTGGATCTTCTTACTGTGGATGGCAGGTATTTCCCACTCTGAGTCCAGGGTGTCTGGGCAGCTCTTGAAGCTGGTCACTGTGGCTCGTACTGGTTCTGGAGGGGAGCAAAGGTGAAGAGACTCCACTTATCCCCAGCCCCAGGGTCTTCAAGCTTTGTCAGAAATGTTTACCAGTGATCAAGGAGGCCTGGTTGCAGGAACCCTGTCTCCCTCCTTAGTATGGTGTTATAGGCTCTCTTTAGTCTGGCTCTATCCCCATCCTCACCATAGCCATCATTCCCCTTCACTTGGCTCAACTCCTGCATTATCCCACCCTCTGTCTAGCCCTTGGGGTTCACATTCCTGCATAAGTACTGAGACTCTGCTGCCTGGCTCACCTTCCCCTCCAGTCAGATCTTACTGTTTTAAGGGGATAATCTTCATATGGTTGCCACATGATGAAAAGCTGGGAAGGCAGCCCTTCTGGGGCCATCCTGAGGAATAGAACTGGTGATTTGGCCTGAGGACATACCACTTCCAGAATGGTTCTGAATCCTGGTCCTGTCCTGCCTTCTGGAACTCTTTGCCACTAGGTTGAGGGAAGGTCTTCCATTTTGCCATAACCATCCCACCCATCCATTCACCCTTCTATTCACCTATTCATCCATATAACCATCTATTTACTTACTTACCCACCCACTCATCCATCCATCCTTACCTTTTGTGTCTGCCATCTTTCTCTTAGGCATGGTGTTTTCTAGGTTCATACAAGCTGTACCAGATGTCTGTGCTTTGTTCCTTTTTATGCTGAGAAATATTCTGTTGAATGACTAGACCATATTCATCTAACCATCTGTTGATGGACAGTTGGGTTGTTTCTACTTTTCAGCTATTATATGTATATATCAGGTTGTCATAAACATCAGTGACCAGGTTTTGTGTGGACATTTGGGGACATGTTATCTTAATATTAGAAATACCTTATACACTTTAGTATTTCCAGCCTTCAGAATTGCATCTTATTTCATTTGAGCCTAATACTACCTGGTATATAGTAGGTACTGAATTGAAAGGAATGAAGGTATAAGCCTGGGAGGTGGGCAGGGCAGTTCTGTTCTCTGCCCTGGGGAGGAAACTTGGGCTCCTGAATGTTTTCCTTGCTGGTGTCCTCCCTTTTTTTTTTCTTTCTTTTTTTTTTTTTATTAAATCATAGCTGTGTACATTAATGCAATCATGGGGTACAATGTGTTAGTTTTACACACAATCTGAAATGCTTTCATCAAACTGGTCAACATAGCCTTCATAGCATTTTCTTAGTCATTGTGTTAAGACATTTATATTCTATACCTAGTAAATATCACATGTACCCTTGTAGAATGCACTGTAGGTGTGGTTTGGTCTCCTCCCTTTTGGTCTCTTCTTCCTCCTTAGAGTTCCTGGGGTCCCCAGACCCCTACTCCTACCATGTACCCCTGGGCAACTCTGCCTGGCCATCAAGGTCCTGTCCATGATTGTTCCCTGGCAGGGTAGCAGAGCTAGCTATGTCCTAGACCCATAGAGGGCCCTCGAGCTGATGTCCATGTCCCTGTTGGCCTTCTGTGGCTTTGGAAATGGATCACAGCCAGGAATGGGGTCCTAGGGGCAGGGCTAGTCCAGCTGCACACAGCAGGTCTCTGGGAAGATGGGCATATGTTGACTGTCATAGTCATGGCCCAAGCCTGGTGGTTCTCAGCATGTGTGAGAGTTTCCTGGTAGCTTGTTACAAAGGCAGACTCTGGAGGTCCCTGCCCACCCTGGGTGTGGTGCAGAGGGTCTGAGGGACAGGCCCAGGAACTACACTTTTAACTAAGCTCCTCTGTGTCCTTATGTAAACACCCCTTGAGCCATACCCTGAGGAGAGCAGACCGGGAGAAGGGCTTTTTATTGTTATTGGCTCTCAGTCCATTCCACAGGCACTTATGATGTAGGGATATCTGCTAGGCCTGAGCTGGACAACTGCAATCCCTTTTGGGATAAGCCACAGACAGTGGCTTCTAGGTGACAGGCCACATAGGTGACAGGTGCTTTGAGAATATGGAGTAGAAGAGGGGTTGGGGGCCTCACATGGGATGGGGCCTCAAAGCTGAGATCTGAGGCATGAGCTGAGAAGGACGGCAATGGGGGCTGCTCTAGGAGGCTGACTGGACACCTACCCTGTGTGAAACTTGCTTCTGAAGGGGTAACTCTGCAGGCCTTCCCTGTGTCTTTCCAAGGCCTGATGGGCATCTAAGAAGTGTTAGGAACAGCCCTGTCATAGAGATGTCAGCCTGGGAGGGAAGATGGGACATATATCACTAAGGTCACTGCTGCAGGAATCAGGGTCTGTACCTTGTTACAGCTCAGTGGGGACAGTCAAGGACATTGAGAGGTAAGAACTAGAAGGCATCATGGAGGGGCAGATGTAGGCTTGGCCCTGTGGAAAAGTAGGAGTGTACACAGGTAGGTGGTAGTGTGCCATTGGGAAACTTGCTTGGGGTTGGATCATATCCCCCCAAAAGATATAATAAGGTCCTGATCCTTCAAGGTATGTCAGAATGTGACCTTATTTAAATATAGGGTCATAGCAGATGTGGTTAGTTAGGATGAGGTCATGCTGGAGTAAGGTAGGCCTAAATCCTTTACGATATTATCCTTATGGGAAGAGAAGGGACAGGTGCACTGAGGAGGAGGCCATGTGCAGATGAAGGCAGAGACACTGCTATAAGCCAAGGTTGCCAGCAAACAGCAGAAACAGAGGCAAAGACGTATTCACCTCTACATGTTTCTGAGGGAGCCTGGTCCTGCCGACCGACATCTTGACTTTGGACTTCCAGCTTCTGGAACTGGGAATGAATAAATTTCCATTGTTTATACCACTGGTTTGTGGTACTTTGTTACGGTGGCCTCAGGAATTGAATAGAAATCCACATTCAGGCTTCAGTGCAGGGATTCACACTTTGTCCCCCACCCCCACCCCTGGGGACTGAGAAGGGACCCTTTAAGCAGGCTGGCCTGTGAGTTCTCAGGAGAGCTGGTGGAGGGACAGTGTGTGCAATGCACATTTGCTCCAGCCCTGTTCTTGGCTTTAACCTTCCTCTCTTTAGGAAAGCCTGTGGGGATTAAGGAGTAGGTAGCCCACCCTAGTCTTCTGTGTGCCTGCCCAGCTGCCAAAGGAAGAGAAAAGAACATTAATAGCTCAGTGGCTCCTGGGCAGTAAGAGCCTTGTCTGGTGTCAAGATGAGATGCACATGGAGCGCCTGGGCTCTTGGTGATACCAGATCCACCAAGGAAGGAGGCTGCTCTAGGGTTTAACTGTGTATAAGGATTCCTCCCTGGGATGGGATGCCCAGAGAGGAAGACCCATGGAAGGCCTTAGAGGCCTGGCCTGAGGAGGTGGGACAGAGTGTGTCCCCACATGTCTGTGATTCGGGTATATAGGCCACTTGGGGACATAAACTAGAGTCTCTGGTAAGGTTGTTCTCAGGGAAGATGTGAGATTTCTAGAATGGTCCCCCATAGGGTGGCCTGGGAGTTCTAGATGTTTGCCTGTGGCAGTCCAGGCTCTGGAGTGATAATTCAGGGTAAAGGACAGATTTGCTCTGGAGGCTTTGAGAGCTTGTACTGTTTGTGGGGCAGCAAGGGGGTGCTCTTCCCTTTTCTAGTCACTTAGACTCTGGAAGGCTGTTCTGATCGCACCTTCTTGTGGTCTCTGCTATCTTGAACTCAGATAGCAGAGTGTTGACCTCACACAGTTCTCATGATACCAGCTGTCCTTTGTCTCCTGGTGATGACAACAGTGAGTCCCTCCCTGAATTCTTCTGGTGACACCAGGAATACTGCAGACTTACTGGGGAATGCAGGGAGCACAAACCTCATCCAAGTGCTTTCTAGAGCAACCATCCAGAGTTGTGCTCAGGGGGCCAGGCTAGTGCCAGCTCCAAAGTGGTCACTGGGACACAGCCCTCAGTTGGTGCTACATGGAGGCTGCCCTTTATGGGAACAAATAGGAAAACAGTGAACAATTCTATGAGCACTAGGCCCCCGGGGAAGGGTAGAAGGTACCATAAACATGTTAGAAACCTCAGAGAGAAGAGTAAGTTGTATTTATTTGGGATCCCTGTGGGAAGACCACCCTTTAGTCCTAGCTTTGTACCAACTTGGCAACTTGTGGAAAATTCTTTTTCCTCTCTGGGCATTGGTTGCTTTATTTACCATGTTTCCCTGAAAATAAGACCTACCCCCCAAATAAGCCCTAGCAGGATTTCTATGCATTTGTTAAATATAAACCCTACCCTGATAATAAGACCTAGTGATGGGGTTAGATATGCTGCATAGCCACCCCATGCATTTTGGCGTGGAGCAGTAAGGAAGACTGGAATACCTTTTATCTGCCACAGCTTCTTTCTCCGAGCCATTTGCACTTGTGTGAGTGCACGTGTGGTAACCGTGGTCGCAGGCATCTTACTGCGCACATGCAAATGGCTTGGGGAAAGGAGTTTATGCATCATTAGCGCCAGCCCCACCAACAAGGTCAGCTCCCCCGTTGGGTTCCAGAAGAAGATGACTTAACTGTATTTGGATAAATGTAGATTGTTGTATTATACTTAATAAAAATAAGACATCCCCTAAAAATAAGCCCTAGTATGTCTTCTTAAGAAAAAATAAATATAAGACAGTGTCTTATTTTTGGGGAAACATGGTATAAATGAAAGAGCTGGGCTAATTTTCTTTTCTTTTCTTTTTCAGTTTTTGGCTGGGGCTGGGTTTGAACCCACACACCTCTGGTATATGGGGCCGGTGCCCTACTCCTTTGAGCCACAGGCACCGCCCATTTTCTTTTCTTTTTTTTAATATCCTCTTCACTGAGAGCAGGGGTTAATTTCTAAGTTTCCTCCCAGTTTTAGAAGACTCTAATACAAAAATAATCATAGGATAAACAATAATGCAAGATTTGGGGTCATGAATATAAGGACCCAGAAGTGGAATCCGTCTGTTATTGATACCCTCTGGGAACAAAGGTGGGAAAAGATGGCCTCTTGGTGTCTGGATGGTTCTTCCAGAGAGTATGGGACTGCTGCCCCTGCCTCTGCCCTCAGCTTGCTCTTCCTCCTTACACACTGTGAGCAGACTAGGGAATGGATGGCTTCTTTGGTTCTCTTGGCAGTTGGGGGTGAGAGCCACTAAAGACATCCTGACTGAGAAGGTTGGGAGGCTGGGCACCTTGGTTGTCTGATGTCCTGGGTACTAGCTTCCCCTCATCTGCCTCTGCTGATGGGAGAGGGGACTCATGTGGCCCTGCAGGCCTGTGTGAGAGGCTTTTCAAAGCCATGAAAACATCAGCTCTGATTTCACTGGAGCCACTTAGTGAGACCCAGAGCTGCCCTTGCCCTGTCTCTTGCTCAGTTGTGGTGGGATCTCAAGGCCTGAGTTGTTTCTGGAGGGCTTATTGTATCGTTCATAATGTTTACTTGTGATGAGAGTGACAGGTCATATGCACTCCCTGGCAGTGACTTCCCTCCCATTGTATTGCCCCTGCAGAGTCTTGAAGAGTTCTTACTTACTCTCCACCTTCTGATAGGGCCTTTCATGGCTTCTCAGAAAGAATGGGTCTGCTTAAAGTCCTCCCAAGTGTGTGCTTGTGTCAGGGTGACATTCAGGGTAGCCTCATTCAATAGCTGGATGGAGAGGTGAGGGGAGCCATGTGTGGCCACCCTAGTTTCTGGGCAGGTCAGGGCTGACTGAAGCTGGAGGCAATGAACGCAGGAATTGGTTCCAGGAGGTGTTGGCAGGCTCCAGCCCATTCCTGTTCCCAGACCAGTTGGAGCCTCAGCAGGGCGCAGGGCTCACCCCCCACCCCCCCTACCAAGGCTGGCAGCAGAGCCAGAGGAGCCCCAGGCAGAAAGGCCTCTGTAGGTCCTCTGACTGGGCAGAAAGGCCTCTCTAGGTCCTCAGACTGAGCCCCAGACCCAGAGCAGACTGCAGCAAGCCAGGACGGCTCTTGGCAGAAGCTGTTTCTCTTTTGGCGCACCCGGTGAATTTAGGATTTGGCCTGGTGTCTTTGCTCTTCTAGGAAAGAATAATTATCATACCTGACATTTGTTGAATGCTTCTAAACATCACCTGATGCTAAAAACACTCCAGGGGCTTGGCAAAGCAGGTATGCATTTTATGGGTGAATCAAGCTGGGGGCTTCCCAGGATTGAAGAGCCAGTTAGTAAGGCAGAAAGGCACAGTCCTCCTCTCCTGGCTTCCCAGTGCATACAGAGACCGGTCTCTCTCTAGGGGCCTGGACATTATAATGGAAAGCTGTGAGCTATGACCCTGGCCCAGGCTTCTTAGCAGGTTTCCTCCAGTTTCTCTGGGTTGGGGATGAGGTGGGCCTGGTGTCATTGTCCTGTTTACCTACCAAGCCCAAGATGGCTCTGACCTTAACCCAGGCCACCTGTTAGCCTGGAACCCAGGGGAGCCACACTCCTTTGGCTCACAGTGGGTCTCTCCCTGTCTAGTGCCCCAAAGTTAAAGTAGTAGCTCCTCCCACGGATCCCAGGGAGATTCGATTTCTTTCTTCAAGTTGGGAGGCGGGGAGGTTGGGGGAGGCCAGCCACCTGCCTCTGTCTGTCTCAGAATCCAGCCTGCCTCTCTTCCTCTCTCCTCTCCTGAGCTCAGCCCCTCTGAAGGAGGAAGCATCACTCAATGACTCCTGCAAGAATTTCTGTTCCCTTCAAGCACAGCTGATGGCTGGAAGAACTGAGTGTTTCACAGTGTCCCTTCTAACGATTCACTCCAAGGGGTTAGGACTTAATGTTTTGCTTCTTGCAGAGGCACTTGCCTTTTAAAAGTGAATCCTCACATATACTCACAAATCCTCCTGGCATCAGAGATAAGCATGGACATATGTCATGGTCATGGGATTTCTGAAAAAAAATTCTTTTTATTAAATCGTAACTGTGTACATTAATGCATTTATGGGGTACAATGTGCTGATTTGATATACAATGTGGAATGCTTACATGAGACTGGTTAACATAACCATCACCTCACTTATTTGCTGTAGTATGACATTTATGCTCTACTCTTAATAGTTTTGAAATGTACCATTGTTTTGTGCCTATTGAGTGAGGTCCCACCAAATACCCTCTCTCCTTCCAGCCTACCCCCAGGTTTCTGAAAATTTTTTTCTGTAACTCTAAAAACCAAGAACTCCCAGGAGGTGGGGTAGGGTGGGGTGTCAAGTCTCTGGACTTTATGGGCTAAAAATTATTCTGTTGAAATCATAAACAATGCTCATTAAAGGGTGAGGAAGAAGAGGGTGGGCTAAGTAAAGTCACTATCCCATAAGCCCTTCTCATTTGGTGGCCTAATGCAGGAAATCATCTGTGGAGAGCTAGGGGCTAGGAGCAGCCTGCTACCAAGCAGCCCAACTAGCCCTGTGGCCTTGGGACAAGTACTTATCAGGGTTTTGCTCATTAATGGCATCAAACTTGTGGGTCTGTAAAAGGCCACTTTGACCACCAAATCTCAAGGTTCTCTTTGATTACTACTTTTTGTCATTTAGTGTATCATACATTTGTTGTTGTATCTTGTCACACCTTCATGGTTGTCACCTGTCATACCTTAGTCATCATAGCTTGTCACACCTTGTTATTGTATCCTGTCATACCTTTGTCATTATAGCCTGACATACCTTTGTCATTGTATTCTATCCCCTGGGTGAATCACTTTAGAGGCTAGCATTCAGCCAGGGACATGCTGTCCTGGTGGAATTAGTCTTGACTTTAGGAGGTTGGCCAGGAAGCCAAAGAACCTTCCAAGAATGGCTGCCTCATGCCTTGCTCCCCCATTGCCTGTGTCTGGGGGAAAATGTAAAGACCAGGAGAAAAGCAGAGAGGGCCTAGAGTCCTAGGAAGCTGCAGACTCCTTCTTTTGGCAAGAGTTTTCTTCCAAGAAGCGGAGCAGGGGCATTTCCTCTTCAGAGCAAGGTCAAAGAAAAATGTGACACCAGAAGGACCCTCTGGCCTGTGTTTGCTCAGTCCAGGTGTGTTCAGAGACAAGATCTAGAATGAGGAAGAGGTCAAGCTGCCCACTCTGCTGTGTGAAGAGCTCCCTGCCATACCTGAGATCTAGCCTAGGATAGCTGGAGCCTGGGGAGGGCTCAGGCTGTGGGGAAGATGGGGCTCCTTGCCCATGAGGCTAGTGCTCCTGACTCTAGGACAGGTGTATCCATGTGTGGAATTGGAAAGCGATTTATTACTAATGACTAATGATTAATTACTAATTAGTTATTATTACTAAGGACTCATTTGCCTAACTGTATATGAGTAATGGTGAAAGGCATTTATGTGTGACTTGGACTTGATAGTTCTAGATCAAATGGATGAGAAGCCATGTGAAAGAATAACCTTGGCATATCCTGCCTGGAAATGTCTGCTAAGGAGACTTGGGCAGCTGTACATTCTACCCACAAAGGCACTGAATAAATTCACCATCTAGATGTGGGCTTAGAACAGGATAGCAAAGTAAAAGACCTTGGGTTCTGACGTCTCTTTTCCTGATCTCCATTTTCAACTTTAAGGCAGAACTCCTTGGCACTTGGTGCTGAGGATGGCTTTGTGTGGAGGTTCTCAAATACTGGTGTTCTTTAGAATCACCTTGTGAAAACTGCAAATACACACTGTCCCAACCTCAGGACCTGGGCATCTGGTGGTGAACAGCTCTGCAAGTCACAGGTTGCTCTCACCTGGGCCAAGGAGCTTTGCTTTGTTTCTTGGCCTAAGCCTAGCCCGTGGCCGGAATGACTTGTTAACCAAATTTTCCTATGTCTATTTCCTCATTTCAGGACTGTTAATAATCCTTGCTTTTTCTGCCTCAGAGGGCTGGTAGGCGGATCAAAGGAGAATAAGAACATGAAACTATGGCTCAGTGCCTGTGGCTCAATCGGCTAAGGCGCCAGCCACGTACACCCAAGGTGGCGGGTTCGAATCCCCAGCCCGGGCCCACCAAATAACAATGACGGCTGCAACCAAAAAATGGCCGGGCGTTGTGGCGGGCGCCTGTGGTCCCAGCTACTTGGGAGGAGGAGGCAGGAGACACGCTTGAGCCCAGGAGTTGGAGGTTGCTATGAGCTGTGATGCCATGGCACTCTACCCAGGGGATAGCTTGAGGCTCCGTCTCAAAAAAAAAAAAAGGAACATGAAACTATGTTGGAAACAAGAAGTCCTACTTGAGGGCAGGATATATCTAGCTCAGAGCCTGGCACATGCAGATTGGCAAAGCAAAAAGATGCTTTATAAGGAGGGGCATCTTGAAATTTTGGAGTAAATGATTGAGAGGAGGCTAGAGGCAGGTATTTTTAGGGAGAGGCATGAGGGAGAAGGGGTAGTGGCTGTTGGTCTCTTTTCAACCTTTTCTCTTTGAACAGTGAGGCAGACAGATCCAGTGAGGGCAGAAAGTCCCAAGTGGGTGGCCAGGCAGCTACCTCCCACCTCTTTCATTTTCCCTCTTCCTCTTACTCAATTCTGTAGAACCCTAGCACTTTGTGAGACATGGTTAGTAAACTACTTGGGAGCAGAAAGAACCTAAACTGAGGGCCATGTACTTGGGCTTTGTCCTGACCTGGCTCTGACGTTGGGCAAAATCCTAAGGCTTGCTGGCTAGAGTTTCCTTCTTTTTTTTTTTTTTTTTTGAGACGGAGCCTCAAGCTATCCCCCTGGGTAGAGTGCCATGGCATCATAGCTCATAGCAACCTCCAACTCCTGGGCTCAAGCCAGTCTCCTGCCTCTGCCTCCCAAGTAGCTGGGACCACAGG
>CAUYQV010044852.1:0-56441 GCA_963574575.1 Galagoides demidoff | reverse complement strand
AACTTGCTGCTAATAGAGATTGAATGAGTTGGATGCAAGCCAGTAAATTTGGTGATTTTTCCATAATGTATTGTTGAAAGGCAAAAACGAGATATAAAGAAGTACAGAATATGGATAATGTAATCACATTTTTGTACATGTGTTTATGGTTTCCATGTATTACATATTTTTTTCCAGATTATATGCCACAAGAAATATATACAAACAGTATATAAGATGGTCATTAGTAACAAAATAAATATACTGGTTTCAAATACTATAGGTACCAGGGCACCTTCAGGGAATAAGTTGTTCTATTTAGGTTATTTTTTTTCTATTTTTATTGAGTATCATTCCCATACAGAAAAATGCACAAATATTGAGTATAAAATTTGATAAGTTTTGAAAAAGCATATAACTCAAATAACCCACATGTCCTATATAGAATGTTTCTTGTCACCCCAGAATATTCTCTCATGTCTGTCCCCAGCTGATAACTTCTTATCCTTCTCCACAGCTGTCCTTATTTCTGTTACTACAGACTTGTTTTATCTGGTCTAGAACTTATAAATAGCATCCTTTTATATTTGACCTCTTTTGCTCAGCATAATGTTTTGGAGAGCCATCCAAGTTGCATGTGTCAGTGGTTCATTCATTTTATTGATAGCATTCCATTTTGTAAATACAACAATCTGTTTAGATTCTCAATCTCTTGTTGAGAATGTTTTGGATTGTTCCCAATTTGGGAATATTGTGAAGAAAGCTACTATTAGCATTCTTGAACAAATCTACTTGTAGACATTTGTTTTCATTTCTCTTATGTAGGTACCTAGGAGCACTGTTGGGTCATTGAGTAAATATATGTGCACTGTATAAAAAACTGCCAAATAGTTTTCTGAAGCATTTGTATCACTTCACGTACCTACATATGATGAGTGAGAGTCTTAAATCCTTGTTAATATTTTATGTAGTTGGTGTTTTTAATTTTAGCCATTCTAGGGATGTATAATGGTGTGTTGTGGTATTAATTAGAATTTTCTTTTTTTTTTATTGTTAGGGATTCATTGAGGGTACAAGAAACCAAGTTACACTGATTGCATTTGTTAGGTAAAGACCCTCTTACAATCGTGTCTTGCCCCCAAATGGTGTGGCGCACACCAAGGTCCCACCCCCTCGCTCCTTCCCTCTCTCTGCTCTTCCTTTCCCCACCCCTCCCTCCCTCCTTCTTCCTCTCTCTGCTCTCCCCTTCCCCCACCCCTACTGTGTCATTAATTGTCATTAATTGTCCTCATATCAAAATTGAGTACATAGGATTCATGCTTCTCCATTTTTGTGATGCTTTACTAAGAATAATATGTTCCACTTCCATCCAGGTTAATACAAAGGCTGTGAAGTCTCCATTTTCTTTAATAGCTGAATAGTATTCCATGGTGTACATATACCATAGCTTGTTAATCCATTCCTGGATTGGTGGGCATTTGAATTTTCTGATGAAGAAAGTTAAATACCTGGTAATATGCTTATTAACCACTTATGTATCTTTTATGATTTGGTGCCTCTTCAAGTATTTTCTCCATTTTTATGGGGCTATGTGTCTTTTTATTATTGAATTACAGGAATTTGTATATTATGGATACAAGTACTTTGTCAGATGTATGTATTGTAAATATTTTCTTATAGTCTGAGACTATTTTCTTAATGGTAACTTTTGATGTTTTAGTTTTTATAAAGTCCAATTTATGATTTTTCTTTATGTTTAGCATTTTATGCATCATCTCTAAGACATATTCACCTCCCCTAAGATTGCAAAAAATTTGCTTGTATTTTCTTTTAGAGAATAATTATTTGCCTATTGACTTTGTATTCTGTGACCTTGCTAATTTCAGCAACTAGTTATGATACTTTTTTTTTGTAAATTACTTAGAATGAAATCTTGACATCTGTGGATAAAGTTAGTTTTGTTTCTTTTACATGAATTACCACCCTGGCTAGAAGGCACAACAAAATGTTGAATAGAAGGAGTGAGAATGGTTTTTGTTGCCTTAATGATTTTCTTCCTAAGAAGTTTTTCCTAAGTCTTTCTTCTTTAAGTATGAGGCTAACATTAGGTGTTTTGTAGATACTCTCTGAGATTTAGATTTTCTTACAATTGTAAGAAACATACAACAAAATTAGTCCATTTGCTGCCTCCCCAGTAGTTCTGCTATTTTTGTATTCTCACACACATTCTACTTCTACGTTTATCTCACAATAAATTTTTTTGCCTTAGAAAGTCTTTCTAAGTCTTTCAAATATAATTTATATTGAGGTAGGAACTTTCATATTTATTTACCATTTCTGCAATTTTTCATTCCTTTAAATAGCTTCTGTTTTCATCTGATTTCATTTCTCTTTATAATTAAGAACTTCTTTTAATATTTTTTCTAGTACAGGGGGTCTGGCAATGATTTTCTCAGCTTTTGTCTTTATTTCAGTTTCCTTTTTGAAAAATACTTTAAGTATACATAGAATTCCAGGTTGGTAGGGTGTGTTTTCAACACTTTAAAAACATACTTCTCTTCTATGAAAAGTCATATGGCGATACCTTAAACAACTAAAAGTAGAGCTACCATTTAATCTAGGAATCCCATTTTTGAGTATTTACCCAAAGCAAGACAGTCACTTATTAAAAAACATGTGTGCACTTGAATGCTTTTTGTAGCATAACTCACAATCACAACAATGTGGAATCAATCCAAATGCCCATCAACTCATGAGCAGATTAATAAAATGTGATATATGAGTAGTATAGAGTACAACCCAGTCATAAAGAAAAGGTGAACTGTTACCTTTTGTAACAATTTGGGTGGAACTGAAGACCATTCTTCTAAGTGAAATATGACAAGAATGGAGAAACACCACATATATTCACTAATAAATTAGAACTAATCAATCAACATCTATGTGTACATATGTTAGTAAAACTCTACAGAAAGCAATCAGGTGGGAGGCGAGGAGTAAATTTACAACTAAAGGCTACCATGCACACTATCTGGGTGAGGACCACACTTACAACTTGATTCAAATGGTGTGTGAAAAAATAATTCATATACCAAAACATTTGTACCCCTGTAATATTCTGACAAAATAAAAATATACTGCTATAGCCTTTTGACTTACATTGTTGTTGATGAGATGCCATCAGTAAATGTTATCATAGTTGCCTGTATGTTATGCACCTCTTTTCTATGGCTGCTTTTTAAAAAAATTAAGTCATATACACATAGATCATGAATACATTTATGCATATGTGAGGTACAATGTGTTGATTTTTTTATACAATCTGACGTGGTTATATCAAACCAATCAATATAGCTTTCTCCTCATTTACTTTATTATTGGGTTAAGACATTTATCTTCTACACTTGACAGATTTGACTTGTACCCTTGCAATATGCTCCATAGGTGTAGTTCCACCTTTTACCCCTCCCTCTATCAAACCTCCTCCCCCTCCCTTCCCACTCCATTTCTCTCCTTCATCCTGGGCTATAGTTGAGTTCTATCTTTCACAAGAAAGTGTGAGTAAATATAAGTTGGTTTCATAGAAGTACTGAGTACATTGGATACTTTTTCCTCCATACTTGAGATAATTTACTCAGGATAATATGTTCCAAGTCCCTCCATGTAAACATAAAAGAGGTAAAGTCTCCATCTTTTTCAAGGATGCATAGTATTCCACAATTTATTAATCCATTCATGGGTTGATGGGCATTTGGGCTTCTTCCATGTCTTGGCTATTACAAATTGAGCTTCAGTGAATAATCTGGTGCAAATACCTTTTTTGCAAAGTTATTTTTGGTCTTTTGGATACACTCCTAGTAGAGGAATTGCAGGATCCAATGACAGGTCAATTTTTAGATTCCTGAGTGTTCTCCAGACTTCTTTACAAAAGGAACATATTAGTTTGCATTCCCACCAGCAGTGTAAAAGTGCTCTCTTTTCTCCACATCCATGCCAACATCTGTAGTTTTGGAACTTTTTATGTGGGATACTCTTACTGGAGTTAGATGGTATCTCAAAGTGGTTTTGATTTGCGTTTCTCTGATGATTAAAGATGATGAGCATTTTTTCATATGTCTGTAGACCACGTATCTATGGCTGTTTTTAATACTTTATCTTCGATTTTAACAATTTGACTATCACACGTCTAGGTATGTTTTCTTCATGTTTGTCTGCTTAGAGTTTGTTGAAATACTTAGACTCAACTGATAATTAACAAAAAGTCTCCCAACAAAAAATGCCCTGAGCCAGATTCAGAGCAGCCAAATTATACCAGACATACAAAGAAGAACTGGTACTTATCCTACAGAAACTATTCCAAACATTAGGAATGAGGGAATATTCTCTAACTCATTCTATGAAGTCAGTTTATCACCCTGATACCAAAGTTAGGAAAGGATACAACAACAAAAACTACAGACCAATATCCCTTAGGAACATATGTGCAAAAATCTTCAACGAAATACTAGCAAACAAAATTCAACAGCACATCAAAAAATAATCCACCTTGATCAAGTGGGTTTCAATGCAGAGATGCCTTTTTCAGCCACCCATATACTCCCCAGCTCTTATTTATTTTGTGTGGGAAAGAGGTTGGTGGAAAGGTAAAGTAACTATATTAATATCAATTATCCTACAGTTTTGAAAGAGAAAAATGTATATATGAACTCACCAGATTATTTTATTATCTATTTCAGTTTACACAAAATAATTAAAGTGTTCTTTTTATTTTTGTTTATAAGTTTTTTGAGTGTGACACTTCTTGAAGCAATGTCCAATATGAAGTCCAGCCTTCTTCTACTAGTCTCACAGTAGAAAATGGTTTCTCTCCTTACACCTTTCTCACTTCTTCTGCTACAAACCATGCAATCCTTTATTGATTTTTTCATTTTGCATTATGAAATGCACCCTCCAATTTAGCCTTTCCTCAGTATCAGGAGATGAGGGTCTTCCCTTCTTTCTTGAATTTCTGCTCCTCACATTGTTCACAAGCTGAGCCATGAGATTTCTCTTGGAAGAAAGGTGTGTCTGCAATTTTCTCACACTCTCCCTCTTATCTCACGAGTAAAGAATGCAGCTGTTTACAACTGCAACTTCCAATCAGCCAGAAGAATAAATTTTTGCACCATTTGTAGGTCCTCCTTGTAAATCTGTAATATCCACAGTACTGATCAGTTTGTCTGCTCTTTCCATAAACTTTGTGTTTTCTAACATAACTGTTGGTTTTTCAAATTGAAAAGCCTGTTTGTTCCTATAACCAGTGATCAACTGTGTTTGAGGGCCAAAGAATGTACTGACCATTGTTACCAACCTATTGTCATGGAACGAGAAGTATATCATTTTCATAGCACATTGATAGGGACATAATTCATATTGCTGAAGTTTTTTTCATTTTCAAATCACTTGGAAAATCATTCCTAGAAGCCCTAACTGTTCCTGGTATATGGATTTTCATTTTATGCAAATCCCATTCAAGTTAAGGGATTGTGTAGAGTGCAACACAAAAAATGTGTCAGATATTTTCTGACATTGGAGTGGAATAGGACCTTGTCCAACATAGAATCAGAAAGGATTTGCTAATCTACAAACATGATTCACCACAAAAACAGAAACAAAAACAAAGACCACACGATCATTTCAACAGATATAGAAAAAGTATTCAATAAAATTTAGCACACTTTCATGATACAAAGAAAAAAAACCTTTCAATGAACTAGGCATAGAGGTAACATATCATAAAAATTTAGAATCCGTATATGACAAACCCACAGCCAACATCCTACTGAATGGGGAAAAGTTGACAACATTCTCCCTAAGAACTGGAACAAGATAAGGGTGGTCCCTGTCACCACTTCTATTTAACATAGTATGGAAAATTCCAACCAGACCCATCAGGCAAAAGGGCATCCAAATCAGGAAAGATGAAGTCAAACTATCCCTGTTTGCTGATGACATGATTTTGTATCTTGAAATCCCTAAAGACTCCTCCAAAAGACTCTTAGGATTTGATAAATTCAGCAAAGTCTCAGGTTACAAAATCAATGTACCCCAATCAATAGCATTTCTATATGCTAATAACAAGGACTCAATGCCATTCACAATAGCTACAAAGAAAATAATACACTTAGGAATATACTTAATAAAAGAGGTTAAAGATCTCTACAAGGAGAACTTCAAAATGCTGGTGAAAAGAAATCATAGATGACACAAAAGAATGAAAAAACATCCCATGCTTATGGGTTGGCAGATTTAACATCATTAAAATGTAAAAAACAAAAAAAGTCCATATTACCCTAGGTAATGCAATTCCCATCAAAACATCTGTGTCACATTTTACAGATCTAGAAAAAATAATTATAACTCTCATTTGGAACCAAAAAAAGACTGCAAATAGCCAAAATAATCTTAACCAAAAATAACAAATCTGGAGGCATCACATTACCTGACTTCAGATTATATAACAAAACTATAGTAACCAAAACAGCATGATACTGGTATAAAAGTAAAGGTATAGACCAATGAAACAGAATGAACATCTCAGAAACAAAATCACCTACCTATAACCAACTGGTCTTTGACAAAGCAGACAATAACATACATTGGGAAAAGGAAGACCTATTCAATAAATGATGCTGGAAAAACTGAATAAACAACACTGAGATAAATGAAGTAGGATCTCTATCTCTTGGCATATACAGAAATTAATTTAAGATAAATTAAAGACTTAAATGTAAGGTATGAAACCATAAAAATTCTAAAGGAAAATACTCCTCTAGATACTGGCTAAGGCAAATAATTTATGACTAAAACCCCAAAGCCAAACACAAAATAACATAAATAAATGGGACATTCTCTTGTCCAGTGCCTGAGAACAGTTAATTTACATATTTTTGTCAAGTTTAATAATTGTTTGTGGTGTGATATCAATTATTCCATGATATGCAGAACTAGAATAAGTTATACAGGTGAATTTTCTGTATAACTGACACAATCATAGGAATCTATGATTGATAGAGGATTGAGTAAGGATTCCTCAATCACAGAAATATAATTTTTTAAAAATTTTTGTATAGTACCTGTTTTCTTGACTTTTAAATTAAACACTAATTCTAGCATTCTGGGAGCCAGAGGAAGCAGGATCACTTGAGGTCAGGAGTTCAAAATCAGCCTGAGCAAGAGCAAGACCCTATCTCTACAAAAAATATTTCACCAGAAAAGGAGGGCCTTATAAGGAAAAAATAAATTGCTCTTTATTCTGGATTTTTCATTTTTAGAGCATATGCACAAGGGAAGTGATTGGTTCTCTTGCTACTGGAACTAATCCATAATCATATATATTTAAAACAAACAAACAAACAACACAAGTTGAGGGACAATACCAGTGCCGTGGGAGGCTGAGGAAGGAGGATGACCTGAAGTCAGGAGTTCAAGACCTGCCTGAGTGAGAATGAGACCCCTGTCTCTACTATAAATAGAAAAAGTACATGGGTGTTGTGGTGGGTACCTCAAGTCCCAGCTCCTCAGGAGGCTGAGGCAAGAGGGTTGCTTGAACCCAGAAGTTTGAGGTTGCTGTGGCCTAGGGTAAGGCTATGGCACTCTAGCCTGAGTGACACAGCAAGACTGTGTCTAAAAAAATAAATAATAGACAGAATTAAATACTAAATACAATTTAACCCTTGGTCAAGAACTTAGTCACAGTTATAAACAAACATATTGTATTATGCTGTGTACACTTACGCACTTAAGAGCTCTTGAAGTGAGAAGAACTTGACATTTTTAAGTGAATGGGTTACTGCATTTTACTTAGGACCCACCTCCATGTGAGCTCTGTTCTTTGTCTCCCCATTTTTTCACTTTTTGTATTTGACCTTTGGCCAACTTAATTATTCCCCTCTGACTTTAGTATATACACAGCATGAAAAATAAACCTACCCTTCAAATTGCAATTATTTGGTACATTCTGATGCTTAATATAACTTATTTGTTTTATCTCTTTAGAATCATCTCCATTGTTATAGATTATGAGTTTTGGAATGTTTCTACTTCATTTTCTGTATCATCATGATTGGTATAATTCTGACAATTTTCAAAGGGGAAGTTAGATTATTTTCTATTCTTTAACTTACTTTTCCATCCCAATCAACAAACCAGCCTTGTCACAGGCCAATTTTGTGCCAGGCAAGGTGCTAACTCTTCTAAAAAATGGAAAATATCACAAATGTGGCTTCTTCTCCGATGTGTTTCATACATAAAATGTGGTATTGATTTGTTGTGGTTTGAATTCATTCATATCACAGCTCCCTTGAGGCCTCACAGAGCTTAGGGCAGCTTATGAATCACATGAGTTTGAATGTTTCCCTGCATGTCAACCCTTGTTTCTTTTAATTTCTTTTACTATTATTTATATTTTGCTCCAATACAATTAGAATTGCTTGATTTTTATAGAGCTCGTGACCCAATGCAGGTATGATAAAGCACTTGAGCCTAAATATGTTTAAAAATTGCCTCAGTTCTCATAGTAAAAAATAATCTCAGACTGTTTTGCACTTTTGGTACACTTGGTGTTCAGGTTTGCTTGTATCTAACAGAGACTAGCTGCGTATGTATGTGAGTGAAAATTTGAGAGTTCTGCTGTATATTCTGGTTCTTCATAGAATGCAGAGCAAATCATTCGCTCCTGTGAAGCCAAATTGCCTCATTTATAACTGAGGTAAATAAAATGCCTTACGTTTATGGGAACTGTGATCAAGACAGACCAAATAGGAGTATTAATAAAAATAATGCCAATGAGAGTTAAATATATCAAGGGTTGACTGTTGCTAGTCACTAAACACCGTATCTGAATTAACTCATTTGCTCTTCCAGCAAAGCTGTGACAGGAGCACTATTGATCACCTTCTTGCAGATGAGGATACTGGAATTCCCATAACATAAGCAAGTTACCTAGGGTTAACCCTGCTAGCAAGCGGTAAAGCTAGGATTTTAACTCGGGCCAATTCAAATGATCAAACTGTGTTTTTATACACATAGCTGTTTTTCCAAATGTGAATTAAAAAATTGCTTCAGAGCCCTAACAGGCGATATTTACCAAACGAAATGTAGGCTAATCTTCACACCGATCTAAAATTCCAGCAGTTATGGTTTTCCCTTCAACTTAATTACATCTGAAGCTGTTCAGACACCCTTCCATCACCATTTCATTTCCACGCAGCTGTCAGCCACGGGGGAATCATCCTATTAAAGCAATTGAATCTATCACCCTTAGACACATTAAGATACAACTAATGGGCTCAGGGCCTTGATTGCCTTTTGCTCCAGCTGTTGCCCTATCATTCCCTTTTTGTTCATAGCCAGGCTTAGCAAGCTCTTCAGACTTCATCTTCCTGCCTTTTCTGCCAGTTGTTAACCACCTCCTGCTTCTGTAAACCCTCTGCACTCCACTTCTGAGGAGGGGAAGCTGGGTGGGGGTTGCTGGTGGGAGTCCCAAAGCCTAAAAGCAGAAGAACAGGGAGTTCAGATGTTGACATAGCTGTGACCTCCCTGAAGACTCTAGGGCAGTGATTTTCAACCGGTGTTCCATGAGAGGATCTTAGGTATGCCATGAAAAATAATTTTTTTTTTTTGAGACAGAACCTCACTGTGTCACGCTTGGTGGAGTGCTGTGGTGTTACAGCTCACGGCAACCTCAAACTCTTGGGCTGAAGCAATTCTCTTGCCTCAGCCTCTTAAGTAGCTGGGACTACAAGCACCTGCTACAATGCCTGGCTATTTTTTGTTGTAGTTGTCATTGTTGTTTAGAAGGCCCTGGCTGGATTCAAACCTGCTAGCCACAGTGTGTGTGGCTGGCACCCTAACTACTGTGCTATGGGCACCAAGCTGCTATGAAAAATTTTAAAGATAATCTATTAAATTCAAAGCACAGTAAATATATTCTTTTCTACTCTTTTTTTATCAACCTAAGGTGTGCCGCAGAAGTTTAACTACAAGTTCATGTATGCCATGAGATAAAAAAGGTTGCAAAGCACCGCTCTAAGGGATGATCCCTCCTTGTTTCTTTCTAGCTTCCAGTATCTCCTGGCAATTCTTGGCATTCCTTGACTTGTAGTTGCATTATTCCAATCTCTTCCTCTTCTTCCACCTGGTGGTCTCCTCTGTGTGTCTTCATCCAAATTTTCCTCATCTTTTAAACCCCACCCTAATCCAGTGTGACCTCATTTTAACTTCATCTTTGCAGAGACCCTATTTCCAAATAAGGTTACGTTCACAGATATTGGTGGTTAGGACTTCTCTGTATCTTTTGTGGGATATACAATTACATGCACAAAAACAGAAAGAAGATGTGACTAATTCCATTCACCATGCTGAAACTCCAAATCCAGACACTCAGAGGGTGGTCTCTAGAGCAGCACTATCAAATGCTACCTGAGCCCTAATTGAATATGTATAACTTTAGGCCACATCCCAGACCTACTCAGTCAGAACCTGTATTTTAGCAAGATCCTCAGATGATTTGTGTCACTATCAAAGCGAGAGAACCATTGCCTAAGAACACTGGTTCTCCAAGTGTGGGCCTCAGCAGCAAAGGCTTCACCTGTGAGTTTGTTAGACCTGCAAAGTCAAGGGTTCCATCCCATTCTACTCTCCCAGAATCTCTAGGGATGGGGTCTTAGAAATTGGGTCGAAAAACTCCATAGGTGGTTCCAAACACTTAAATTTATTGATCCACTGACTTAGGAAAGGGCTCCAAAATCATCAGAGATAGGCAGGTAGTAAAAAGAAAGAGCTGCCCAAGCAGAGATGTGGAAGGCATGGGAAACGAGGACTCTGTGAGGGGAAGCGAGTCTTGAACAGGCTAAATGAGATGTCAGTGCTCAAGCCAGAAAATCCATTTCATGATATTTGGGGATAGAAGCAAAGGAGGCCAGAGAATGTCTCAGGGGACAGACGAATTCATGGATGCCAGAAAGGACACTAAGTTTGGGACCCACACATGCCGTTTAAGAATTTTCTCCATTTAGGGCAGTTGTCTTCATTTCTGGCTTTCCAGAAGTCTGCATGTCTGGGCCTCACCCCCAGGAATTCTAGAGATCTAGGATGGGAAGACAATGTACACATTTTGGAAGCTCCACAGTGGGTTCCAATGCACAGTCATAGTTGGACTCCTTCGGCTTAAGGAGAAAGAATTGGTGACTCATTAAATTGGTGATTAAATTACATAACCATTTGATGCAGAACACAATTTGTGCTGTAATAGCCTATAAGTATCTATAATAGTTGATTAGTAAACCTCTGAAAACAAATGTAGTTTTTTAAAATTCCTTTCAATTAACTCTATTTCTAAAAACCCAAATTAATGAAGCCTTTCCTGGGGTCCAGAGGCCCTCAAAACATGGCAAATCCGCTCAAAATCCAGTCATAATGAGCTTGGTGCCTGTGGCTCAATCGGCTAAGGTGCCAGCCACATACACCTAAAGTGGCGGGTTTGAATCCCCAGCCTGGGCCCGCCAAACAACAATGATGGCTGCAACCAAAAAATGGCCGGGCATTGTGGTGGGCACCTGAGGTCCCAGCTGCTTGGGAGGCGGAGGCAGGAGACTCGCTTGAGCCCAGGAGTTGGAGGTTGCTAAGAGCTGTGATGCCATGGCACTCTACCCAGGGGGATAGCTTGAGGCTCCTTGAGGCTCTGTCTCAAAAAAAAAAAAAAATCCAGTCATAATGGCTGCAGGCACAGACTATCCATAGTAAAAGTAGCCAGGTCAATAGTTATCCAGGCACCTGTCACACAACAGGGATGTGGGCGGCACTCACTGGGCTGTTCACTTGTATATTTGTATGTACGTGTGTGTGTGTATAATTACAGAGCTGAACAAAGTCATGTTCTATTGGAAGAAGACGGAATAAATTCATAACCAAAACTTATTATCTGGCAGATAGTAAGCAGGTAAGCAGGATAGAGAGTGCTAGGGTGTAGAGACAGGCAATTATATGGAGTGGTGACAGAGTGCCTATATGGTTATAGGAATTGTGTTTTACATCAAGAACTGACCAAGACAGCTTCAGAAAATTGCCTTCTTCCATTTTCTCCCTTTTACTCAGGAATCCTTGGGAATCTGGCATTGGGCTGTCCAATGGAATAGCCACCAGCTGCATGTGCCATTTATATTTAAAATAATTAAAATTGAGTGAAATTTCAAAAGCAATCCCTTGGTTGCATTAGCCACATTTCAAGTATTCAGTGGCCATAGGTATATTGTCCATTATATTGAATAACAAAGAAAACTTTCCCATTATTGCAGAAGGTCCTATTTTGTAGAGCAGCTCTGTATTAAAGTGGGACACTATCTTAAACAGGGGAAATTATTTTATGCTGGGCACTGATGATCTAGGTTTAAGTGCTGATGATAGGCATTCCCCTCTTTAAAGAATTGTGTTAAGACTAATATTTAATAACATACGAATGTAATTAGCAACTTTTTTGACTTAAAAATGATTTTATTTTAAATTATGGATATGTAATAGTTGTATGTATTGTAGAGTATATGTGATATTTTAATGCAGGCACACAATACATAATAATCAAAGCTGTGTAACATTTTAGAGATTGTTAAAAGTAACTGTAGAGTTCTTTAAAAAATGATGTTAGTATATTTAAATTCAAACTTTATCCAGAGTAATTTGCATACTCAATAGTAAATAATTGCTTTCTTATATAAAGGAAGTTATCCTTGTTAGCTCGGCAATCATTTTATTTTTCATTCAATCACCCTGGCCAATGAAGAGAATCTTTTCACTCTGTTTTGAAGGCTGAATACTTTGTTACCAATTTCACCTAGAAATAGGAAAAAAACCCCAAAAACACTGAAAAAATTTTCATGCTGAGAGTGTAGTCTCAGGCTTCACATGGGCTCGAAGACAATGCCTTCACATGGGCATTGAATGAACGCTCACTGATGATTTATGATTTATCACTGGTGGACTCAGGTGGGGAATTCAGCCTGGGGTGAGGCAACAGGAAGTCTAAGCATGGGGAGTGGCCGTCTACTGGGGCTTTCCCTATTTGCCACCCTGGGAGAGCTGTGACAAGTACATCTCAAGTTTGCCTGCCTTGCCTTTCTCCTTACTGTGCTTTTAAAATTTGTGTCTCTCCCAATATTCATATACATAGTATTAAAATCCCAACCCCCAAGGTTATAGTATTAGGAAGTGGGGCCTTTGGGGAGGTGATTAACTCACAGGAGTGGGGCCCTCATGAAAGGGATTATTGCGTTTATAAAATGGACACAAGGGAGCTTGTTTTCCTTTCTACTATGTGACAACAGTGAAAAGACTGCTGTGTGTGGATGGGAAAGTGGGCCCTCATCAGACACTGCATCTGCAGGCACCCCTCTCCTGGACTTCCCAGCCGCCAGAGCTGTTGTTTATAAGCCACCTCATCTATGGTGTTTGGTCACAGCAGCTCAAACTCCCTTTCCTTCTTACTCTTCTTATGTCCATCACTTTTATCCTTTTATGTTATTGTGTTCTCATTCTTTTAGGAAACCACATAAAATATACAGAATATCAGATGTGCATGCTCAGGATTAGAACGGTATCTGAATGTTAGATTTCTTCCTATTTCCCCAGCTCAAGTTTAGGACTTATTAAGAATAGAAACTGGGCGGTGCCTGTGGCTCAAGGAGTAGGGTGCTGGTCCCATATGCCAAAGGTGGTGGGTTCAAACCCAGCCCTGGCCAAAAAAAAAGAACAGAAACTGCCAAATTTTTAATCATGGGCACCATCTTCTTCACCAAGCTGATAGTCCTGCTATCATCATCTGTCTGCTTTTAAAAGATAGTCTTCCCTTCCAGATGGTGATGATAGTTTATGATAAATATTTTTTCTGTCAAATGAAGAAGTCTGAAGATCACTCTTTGAGCAAAATTACAAGAATACTGAATTTAGAAGAAGACATTAATTATGAAACCTAAATAAAAATTAATTAAAAAATCTTTTACATGTAAATGTAAAATCATCAGCTATGATTGTTCAATACTAAATATTTAATTAATTTATAAACTGTAAACATAAATTATAAAATATGTGATTATAAAGTTAAAATTGACAATGTATAATTACGCAATTATAAAATATATCATCATAAAATTATAATTGAAGAATAATTAATTTATAAATTATAAAATTACAATTGACAAATTTGGATTTGAAAATAAGAATAATCTTATTAATTCAGAAAATAGGCTTAAAATATTCTTCTAAATCACAAAACCTAAATTTGCATAGAAATATCAAATAGATTTGAGGAGGCATTTGAAGTGACATGAGTTATCAATTCCAAATTAGTTATCTGTGTTAGTGACCAGCTTCGTGGTCCTGGGGTCTTCTTGTGAGCTGCTCAGTAAATAGAAGACACCTTTGGATTTCTACACTGATGACCGTCCAGGCACAGCTGCTATGTTTTTGGTCTGCAAGAAGTCGTGGATCCCTTGGAAATAATTATTTAGGTCAAGTGTGATATTCTCCTTTTTTGATCGTGAATGCCTCTCCTGCCCAAATTCCTGCTCCACTCATACCCCTGTCCTTCCCATTTGCTGATAACGTCCACTTAGGAGTCTCTCTACGCTGTTTCATTCCAAGAAGATGGGGAGACATTCAGGGTGAATGTGCTGAAGATCTGTCGCAGCATCTCTTGATTGGCAATGAGAGTGCTGTCCTTTGAAAACTGGTCACTTTTTGAAACCCGGAGGAAGCTGAGGTTGTTTCTGTCCTTTTAGACAATTGCAGAGGGAATTTTCCTCTAGGTTTTCTGAATGTTGTAAAATTTCCCAATGTCCTTTGTGTCTTTGAAAGTGACAGTCCAGAGAGAGGGCTGTAGCAGGGAGCAAGCTCCGGCTGGTCCCGGTGAGCCCCTTCATGCTGCTGTTCCTGCCTATAAGATGGAGCTGGATACGGAGCCCCTTTAATTGCACAGATTCTACATCTCCAGGTTTATGTATTTTCAGGAGCTTTGTCCTTGCATGAGATTTTAGGATCCCCTACTCCTGTTCATTCATGGTCTTTTGTACTTTACACCTACTACTTTTTAATCATAAACAAAAATGGTACAGTGTCATTGGCTAGCAATATGTATATTTCCCTTAGAACTGTGGTGGACATACACTATCCTCCCTGAAAGATCAACCATCGGGTTAATGACAACAAAGAAGCGGGTGTCCTTGCCTTTATTCATAGCTTTCCTTCATCTACACATGCTGCTTATCCTTGTTCTAATAAACGGTGTCTCTTTCTGGGTGAAATGCTTTTTAGATATTAGGTATGGTTTTCAAGGCTTTGTTTTAGCTAATTTGTATTTTATCACAAACATGCATCTCAAAATCTTTCTAGCATGATGAGTTGTTGAACCTCTGGGCTAATTTCCTGATGTCTGTGGGGAAGATAATATTATCACATCTGGTTGTTATAAAGATTAGTGACTGGCAGGGTGGAAGTGCTCAATCAATGTTTAATCCCACCATGGCCACGGTTATCATCCCCTTTCCCCCCGCTTCAGCAGCAACACCATCATTAGGGAGGGGAAGGCCTGGCTGCCCCCCACCACAAGGCAAGAACAGTGCCGAGACCCACAGACGAATAGGTAGTGAAGCCAATCAAGATATTGTCTTACAATCCTTCTTTGAGATGTCAAGTTTTGCAATTTACTTAACGGGGGCAGATTATAGTGTGGATACACTGTGAATGCCAGCTGTTATCAAATGAGTAATATCACTAATAGTGAGTAGAGAACAAGGATGAGGAGTTAACATTGACTGGGAAATTGTGTATGTTTACCATGTTAGATAAGGCACCATTGTGTATAAGGCAGGCCAGAATTTTCTAAAGGGAAAACATAGTCATGATGAATACAATTAAAATGAGTGGAATAAAAATTATCATGTAATATTAAAGATACTAACAGTCATTTATATGCTTACATAGTGTTTTTATATACACATTTTTATTACAGACTTAATGAAGAGCAATTATATCGTCTTTATTTTTACAGGTGAGGAAAATGAATCTCAGAAAGGTTAACAAATGCATCTAGGACCACATACCTGGCAGAGGCAATGTTATTGGGTGAAGGAGCTACAAGGTTACGAGGACTCCGCTCTAAATTGTAGCTGACAAAGAGGTTTTATCTCAAATCAATTGGTACTAGTTGTCTGGAGTAGGAAGGATTCTGAGGCTTTGCCTGGGCTGAGTGGGAAGAGTGCTGTAATCAGCCAGCAATGCCTGCGATGGGTTGGGAGGAAGGTGAATTGCATTCCCCAAGTAAATATCAAAATAACTTATGTATGTGTCTTGTTTGCGTGAGCATGATGAAGAAGGATTTAAGACTGGGTGGGTAAGGGGAGATTAAACAACAAAGACAGGAAAGATGACCACAAGCTTTAAAGGAGGCTGAAAGAATGACATAGGGATTTCTATAGATTAAGACTGTTTTTACAACCTAGTCTTGTAAAACAAACACACTGCCTTTTAAAAATTTTTTGTCACGGACAGATAATTGCTAAGACAAAAAATCCAGGGATAGTGATTTCCACTTGAACTTCTAACTGTGGTCTTGGAGGACTCCTAAGGGTCATCTTAATGGAAGAGGAGCCTGAGATAGCGAGACGGACACAGCTTTCAGGGTGGCTGTGAGAGGTCACTAATAGACATACAAAATCACGATCTCAAATATGAGCTGGCATCAAGATCCCTAACTACGCAATCCTAACCACAGGGCCAGTTAGCACCTGCTTCACCATAAATGAAAAAGGCGAACCACCATCTCTTTGTATTTTTGCTGCCTGCCCTCCACAATAATGTGTACGTGTGCCTGCCTTTGCTTAGCTAGCAGTGGAAAACCACTTCCCCTCTCTGTGGCCCTGAAAATGACAACCACATGTTGTTCCAGTCTTTTCTCTCAGTTTTATTTTCCAGGACTGACTTAACTCATGATTGCCCTCTGGGTTTCCGTAATGGTAAGGGAATGTTTTCAATTGAAACAAGAGTTGCTGCCAAAATGAAAGAACATGAAAACATGATTCTTCATCACATATTGGGTAAATCCCCTACTCTCTATTTGAAATTCAGAATTTGGGGGTTAAATTACAAGAGCACTTTCAAGTGCTGCTTTAAAAAAACTAAAACTGTGTTTATCTAAAATCACAGGCAAACTTTGTACAAGCCTGGATGTTAAAACTGTTTAAATGCGATTTATAGAGGAAGACTTTGAACGAAAAGGAATAGAGAGTCTTTTGAAATCAAACTTTAATTAAATAATTGTTTAACTATTATGAAACAAAGAGCTGGCTTCATTACGGCATTATAAGTTGTGGTTGCTGTTAAACCTTTTAAAACAAATTGTTTTATGAATGATAAGAAAAGATGGCTCTGAGTTCTTGTGTATTAAGAATTCCTTTGTTGGTACACAGGAAATCATCTCTTTCTTTTTTCCATCAATTCAATAAATTCCTGCTTATCATCCACATGAAGGTCAGTTTACATTAAATAAAACGTCAGTTTTTCTCTTCAACCTTGTATGTTCCCTTATTACTGAAGCTTAATCTTTGTTTGTGCAAATGGGAGTAACTGATGTAGCCAAAGAAAATAACAGCTAATGTTTGTCAAGTGCTTCCTATGTTTGGGAATTGTGACAAAGGGTTTAGATGTTGAGCTTGAGAGGCAGATCATTTTATTAGCCCATTTTTGAGGTGATGAGGCTGAACCTTAGAAAGGTTAAGAAATTTGATTTGTTCAACATCACACAGTTTATAAACTGTTGGAGTGACAATTCAAATATAAATGTCCTTTAATCAAGGCCTTCTGTTTTGGATCTACAAAAACCAGCAGGAAAAGTTCTTTGCATTCACTTATAATCCTAAAGAGAGAGGGAAACCAGACAAAATATTACATCTTTGAATGACAGAAGTAAAATTTATGTAGGCTTAAGCTTTTGAAATCCCCAGTGGGCCCCCAAGAAGTCCTGTAGAGAAATTTGCCCACACAAGCTAATGGCTGAGAAGGGAGAGATCCTGGAACCTCTTAAATCTTAATGTGGTGCATTTTCTACGTAAGGACAAAGTTTTATGAACAGGTGATCATGTTTCAAAAATACATCTAGGTATCAAGTAGTACTATTATGTGATTCTGAAAAATTAAATTGGGGCTTATAACGATATCAGGCAGAGCTTATTTCCATGCTCTCAGGGGTTGTGTTGTTAGGACATGTGAAGTGAATGGAATGTCAGGGTACAACTAGGGCAAAGGAATCATGAGTCTTGGGTCAGATTGGAGACAATGAATTTAGTCTTTAAACCTGAGATAGCTCTGTTATTATTAAGGGAATATAAAAGTCATTTCCTGCTACTGATAAAAATACAAAGAAGAAAATTATTCATAAATTTATCACTCAGTGATACTCACTTTACCATTTTGGTGTATTAATTCCAGCCTTTTTCTATTGGTATCTGTGGGTATTTGCTCACAAAAATGTGGTGACAGTATGTATGTTGATTTAAAATATGTCTCTGTCACTTAACAGTCCATTGGCAATGGACTGTTTTCCAAGACAATACACAGAGATTTAGCATAATTATTTTTAATGGCTACACAGGATTGCATTTGAAACTGTAGAATAATTTTTTAAATCTATCTTTTATGCTTAGAAATTTATGTTTTTCTCCCAAATTTGGGATATTACAAAGTCTAAATCAATAGACATGTTTATATAATACCTTTTCAAAAGTTGTCTAATTATTTCCTTAGGATAAAATTCTAGACACAAAATTGGTGAATCAAAGAGAATATATGATTTTAAGGCTATAATATAATATTTTAAGGCTATAATATATTTAAGGCTATAATAACTACTTTTGGTAGTTATTTTCTGCCTCCTTCCACTATCGTAACAGTTACTGAAGAAATATAATCTGAAAGTTACATTATCTTGTATTCAATTCCTGTTTCTTATCTTAATGTTGGCTTTTTGTTATCTTTAAAGCATGGAATTAGTGACTAATGATTGCTTTTCATGAATAATTAATGGTCTTTGGCATAGTTTCCTACATCTTTCTGGAAAAACATCCCCTAAAAATGAATTTAAAAGGGTATTCTTATTTTCATTTTACAGATGGGGGAACTGAGAGAAAGCGCATTAAAGGAACTGCCTTTCTTGAGTCAGGAGCCAATATTTTCTCTTTCTACTACAGTGTAGCACTAATCACAAGTCCCAGATAGCACTCATTCAGGAAAAGATCATCATATAATCTAAGTTTTGTCATTATTTAATGATCCTTTTTTTGGAGTGTGTAAATATTTAATTTTAGTTTTTATTTAAAAATCATTTTATAAAACACTCCTTTTTTTTTTTGCTCACTAATATTTGTTGAGCATGTATTATGTGCTCAACATTGGTGTCAGGTGCTTTTATAACAAATCTAATCTGTTAAACCTGCTTGAACCACAAAACAAGCTCACATTTTTCTCTCTCCTTACAGTTGTTATTACTTTATTACAATTATTATTTATGCACCCAACATAAAAATGATTAAAACAATGCGATTAAATAAAAAAAAATCCTCTCCATCTTTGGAATCCCCATTACCAATCTAAAGAGGCAACTAACCTGTTAATTTTCTTTCTTTTGCCATTTATTGTAAGCTCCATAATTCTGAATAACCTGTTATTACCTCTATTTATTGATTTATTATGAATATAGATTGTAACTTCTAAAATATAATGTTTATTAGTGTCACTTCCTATACTTCTTCTTTTTCCCCAAGATTAGTTTACTGTTTCTTTACACTTTTACCCATTTTCTGTTTCTTCTTTTTTTTAATTAACAGAGACAATAAGTCCAGCTATAAACACCACATCCCTTTACTCCATTTGGAAGATGAGGAACCCAGAGAAACCACCTGGTATCCAGTTGAGATAACACCCTTCCTACTTTTCCATGGCACGTGAAGGCAAGGCCTGTGGGTACAATAGCCATATTATGGCCATGAGTTGACAAGTGTAACAGTGACACACACATACACACAAATGACGGAGCAGAGAGCACCCAACTCCCAGGCACCATTGTTAAAAAGCTGGCCTGCCCCGACTGCCTATGTCTGGATCTTTTGTAGAGAAAATAACCACCTTTTGGTTTAAGCTACTGCTAATAAGGTTATTCATTACTTACAACTGAATGCATTCCTAATAGAAATAGTTGTTATTCTTATTCTTCATTGGTAACTTTATAGGTATGATAAAATAATGTACTTGTAGAATAAATATGATTATAAATGATACACTTAACTCCCTCATTAGGTAATATCTCCTGACCAACTAACCCTTTAATAACTATTTTGATATTTCAAAGAGATGTTGGAAAGAGAAAGAGGTTATCTGCCATCTCTTTGTATTTAATCAAGTCAAGCTTTGTATGACCCAGAACATTTTCCTCTTTCTCCTGGGGCAATCCCTTCTGCCATTTAGTTCAGATGTTCCAAAAAGTGCATTTTTCTTCTCAGGCGTACGAATGTAAACTTTTGGAGTATCCAATTGATCTCTCTTAGGCCTGTTTATTGCAGGCTGACAGCAGTGCCAAGTCAGAGGTGCTGGTCTTCCTGCTGCAATATGTAGGCAAGTGGTCACTGCAGGGCCATTGGGAGTTAGGGCAAATAAGAGGATGTCCTCCAACCATGACTCTCTTTGTTAGCTAACATGGTATTCAGCCACTATAGATCTAGATTCCCAGCACAGCAACTTTAAAATGTACATTCATACTTATTTATTATTTTCAAAGAACATTCCAAGAGTGAGGGTGATTTGGTCTAGAGAGATGTATTATCAGTGACACAAAGTGCCCAGAAGATGCTCTCACCATCTTATGTGGTACTAAGCTGCTGGCCCAGACTCTTCCATTTCTCATAGTGCACTTCCTTTTGGGGAGCCCTTTGTACTCAACAGGAGTTGTCTCAGTTCTGGGGGACCTTGCATAGTAAAATGAATTTATTGGAAGCCCAGTAGGCGGGATGAAAATTGCCTACAGTGAAACCAAAGAGGATCTGGAAAAAGGGTTTACCTTTTATTCAGATTTATGAGTTATGTTTTCATGTGTTCACTCATTCAATAACACATTGAAATAGTTGTGGCATCAAAATGACCAGCCTGGCCTTGAATTCTTCCCCTGCTCTTTACCAGCCACTTAACTTAAAGCAAATTACTTAATTCTCTACACTATTTAGTATTCTCTTCACAAAAACAATGCCATTGCAGTAGAGAAACTCAAGGTTTAGCAATAGTGTATGTAGAACCCTCCCTCTCTCCTATGATCGTGGAGCAATAAAGATGAGATTCCTGATTGGCCTTCCTGTCCTTGCTCATGGAAATGCATAATGAGAGGAGGGTAGAAAAGATTTCTTATAGAACTGAATCTCCAGTTGCTGATCCCCGAGCTTCTTGCAATAATTACTGTGATGCTATGAGCAATTCAATCCTTCCAATAAATCTCATTTTAACTTACCATAGTTGGAGTTGAGGTTCTATCTCTTTCAGTTGAAAGAGTCCTGAGGGTGGCTGTGAAAATCCTCATCTGTTCTTTGAGAGCATGTGGATTATCCAGTGGATGGATTAGGAAGACCTGAGCAGGTGCCATAGAGAAGGCAAGATCATCACTATGGTCAAACTAGGTTGGCCTTTGTCATTGACTGTCTCTTCATCAGCTAGAGAATCCAGCCTTGGGTGTCAAGGATGCACTTATCTTGCTCATCTTCTCCAACAAGACTGAGCTCCCTGAGGGCAGGCCTTGTGTCTCTAATGTCTTATATGTGATAAGCCATCTAATTCATATGTGCAGAATGAACAGGGCACAAATACATAGAAAATCAAGAACTTCTCAATTGTCACTCAAATTAATGTGTCCTAAATCAATTCCCTCCACTTAATAAATGAAAACAGCTAATAAATACTATTACCTGAGCCAATTGAAGTTTTGCATATCTTGGAATCTTGCCTCTGCTATTCAGTCTACTACTTAAAGCACCTTACTCAAGTTTTTAGTGCTCAAATGTCTGCACACAAAATGTCTAATCTCTGTTTTGACAACTCTATTTTTTGAAATTCAAGGGCTGTATTAAGACAGATGAGATCCAGACAGAGGCCGCTGTGACTAGGAGGTGTGCTCCTGTGTTAGTTATTTGACCAGGAGGGAAATAATAATGCAACTTGTTGAAGACCATTGTTTTGGGATGCCTGCAGTCCTTATTACTGTGTGGTCAGACCTGGGGAAAAATCTATTAAAATGCATTTCCTTCTACTTTGGTTTAGTTGATGGTGAGTGCGATCACTGATGGGCCACTCTCTACTGAAGGCAAATTTTGTTTCACAAACAAACAGGTAGGTGACCACTTACTATCACTGCAGGTGCCATCAGAAAATGGGTTTCATGGGGACATTCTTTCTTCTGGTTGATCAATGAGAGAAACTCATTCAGGTCAGAATACCACCTTTATGGTCAGCAGTGTTCTTTCACTGCTTCACTCCCCTACTATTTTCTCTTTGGGCCATAACCATGTATTTACTTCTAGCAAATTGAGAGAGAGGGAGGGGAAGACAAAGAAGGAGTGGCAGAAGAGAGGGAGAAAGAGAAGAAATGTCAGGAAAGTACTCAGACTGTTGTTGGAAAAAACTGTTATTGATCTCAGTGGTGATGTCTCCATGGGAGTTGTCACAGTTTGATAGCCCACTATCCTTGCTCAGAACCGTTAGAAGGTTATTTAAGCCTGAGTGTTCCCAATTGCTCAGCCAATGGGTTGCTTGTGTTTTTACACTCCCAAGTAATGATAGGGTAGAGAAGCAAGGATAGAAAAGGGGGACAGGGGCTCATTAGGGATAAGTTATGGCTCTCTGTAAAAAGACATCTAAAGACAGAATATTGTCCCTGTCATCTTTTCCATATTGGTGTTTATATAGCTGAGATACTAGGAGATAGAGAGTGAGGTCAGCCTAAAATGTACAACTAATGAGATTTTCAGTGTGGGGCTGAGTTTAGGCAACAATGTTTGTGACACTGTGTAATGAACGACACAAAGTTTATTGGACATAGAGGTAGAAGAGACGGGACTACTAGACCATTTTCTCATGAATATATTTGAGATACACATGGACTTCGTGCTAGACAACTGCATGACAACATTGTTGTTCTTAACTACACCAAAGAGAATAATTATCTGAACTTTCAGGGATTTTGTGAAATTTTATGTTGGCTAGACATGGGTGTGCTTTGCAATACAGTCCCCTATGTCTCAGCAAGAGTGTGTTGTAGAGGAAAAAGCTACCATTTATTGAGCACCTACTATATGCCAGGCTTTGTGCTAGATAAGTCCTGTACAGACAATAGGTGCAACCTGGGGTTATCTACCTTCCCTACCTTAACGTGTACTTCTAAAGCCAACAAGAGCCTGGGGTGAAACCAAGGTTTGGGGATGAAGCAATTTGAGAACAACCCCTTCTTTTCCAATCCTTATGAAAAGTATTATAATGTAGTCCAGAGAGGCTGGATACTCTTGGCTTAATAAATCCAATTAGGCCATAAGAAATAAGAAATTTAGGTAAATAGAAAATGGATCTCTCGTGCAGACCACATTTCTACTTCAGGATGTGATTTAACAGTAAAGAATTAAGCCATACTATTCAGAGCAATGTTGGAGTTTAGGAGACCAAGTTGCAGCCTGAAAGGGAAGAAGCTATTGTAATAGTGAATGTTCTACCCCTTTATATATGTGGCTGATACTTCCACAAGAGATGCTAAAATTCTCATGTGCCCAACAGAGGCCAATTCATCACATATATTCTGCTTTGAGGTATATAAAGCTTATAGCAAATATAACAGAAGAAATTATTTTAATATCCTTTGAAGATTTCTAGGTCATTTTATTTATTTTTAAACTTACTTTTTAAGTTATAGATAAGTATAATTATATGTATTTGTCATACTCAACATGATGTTTTGATGTATACAAACATTGTGAAATGGTTAGATCTAGCTAATTAAAGAGGAAATTGTCTCACATAGTTACTTTTTGTGGTAACAACACTTAATATCCACTCTCTCAGCATTTTTCGAGAATTCAATGTATCATCACTATCTATAGTCACCATGTTAGAGGCTAGATCTCTTGAACTTTCCTCCATCTAACTGCAATTTTGTGTATTTTGACCAACCTCTCTCCAACCCTCCTTCCCAGCCCAACTGTCCCAGCCTCTGGAAACCACTGTTCTGCCCTCTATTTCTATGAGGTCACTTTTTTCAGATTCCACACACGAGTGAGATCGTGTGGTATGTGTCTTCCTGTGCCTGGTTTGTTTCACCTAACTTTATATCTCTATGGCATTTTAGCTGCTTGGTTTTCAGGTTGGCTTTATAGCAGCACTTTGAGGAAAGTTGAAATTGTCTACCCCAGATTCCTCCTGCTGCAGCTGGAACCCTCTTTCAGGCCAAAACTCAAGAGAAAAGTTGATACCTATGCCCCTCACACCCAACACAGAAAGTAATACCTAGGGGGAAATAAAAAGGGACATTTCCTCTTCCCATGCGTTATATAGATGGAATTGTGTCTCTCCCATGCACTCCCAAGTCATACTCTGGCATCCTAATAATCCCCAGTACCTCAGAATGCGACCTTATTTGGAATACAGTTGTTGCATACATAATTATGTTAGGATGAGGTCATCCTGGAATAAGGTTGGACTCTTAATCCAAGATGCCTGGTGTCCTTACAAAAAGGGGAAATTCAGATCCAGACCTGACACAGGGAGGGCACACTGAAGATGAAGGCAGACAGCAGGGGGAAGGGGCAGCAGCCCACTAACACCAGAGGTTGCTGGCAGAGCACCTGGGGCCGGGAGAGAGGCCTGTAGCAGATTCTCCTTCACAGCCCTCAGAGGTAAGCAACTCTGGGGACACCTGGAGCTTGGAAGCTTCCAGAACTCAGACAGCAAGTCTCCATTGTGTTAGGCTACCCAGTTTGTGGGACGCTGTTACAGCAGCCCGAGGAGCCTACCAAACCCTGCCGTGAGGGAGGAGGGTCTGAGGCCACGTGAGCAGCTCATCACAATACCAGCTGTTGCTTCTGAGTCTAATTGACAATGAGATTTCCTTCCTTTCAGAAATTCATCTCTGTAAAGTTGATTTGTGAACACAAAGAAAAAAGGGCATACTGAGGCTGAGAGGTTTACAAATAACTGAAATTGACAGTATGTGTCTATAAACCGCCCCCTCCTGCTCAAACCCCCGGCACCGCACCATCTCCAGGCTCACCTGGCTCCATCTGTCCCTTCCAGCAGTGGCCAGAGGCTCCTGCCTCAAACGGGGGCCTGACCACGCCGATCCTTAGCGTTAAGAACCAGCTCTCTAGCCCCTCAGCATCCATCCTGACTCAAATCTCAGCTTCATTTCCTTCCCACTCTTACCCAATGCCTATTGTCTAGGGGCACTATACTTTGTGACATTCCTTGAACGGGCTGTGTGTTTTCATGGCTCTGTTCAGATTTTCCTCCTTTTTGACAGGACCCCCTCCCATTCTTTTTATTTTAAAATGCTACTATCTCTTCAAGTTCAAATATTAACTCTTCATGAAGGCCACTCCAATCCCTCCAGATAGAATAAATCATACTCTCATGTGGGCTTCCACAGGAAATTGTTCATTGTGTTAGAATGACATTTATCATGATTCTATCATTTTTAGTCATATACTTATCTGCTTCCTTCCCTTGAAAATGAGCTTCCTGAGGAGAATATCCGTATCTTGTTTGTCTATGTGAGCCCCGTGCTTTAGCACAGGGTCTGGGTTTCAATATGCACTCAGGAAGGGTTTGTAGGACAAAACTGTGGATTTCTAGGTCACACCTTTTAAATAGAAACATGAGGGCAATTTAACTCTGAAGCCCTAGCTATCTTCCTCTAGAGAGTCAGCTGAACCCCAGTGCAAAGCACTCACTGGTGAGTGTGCAGGCGGTGTCATAAATTTCTGCCCTTGGTTAGTCACACAGGAAGGGCAAGGAAGGGCCAGTCAGGGCTTTGCATACCTCTGAGGATGGGCAGAACTATCTGAAGTTCGCTTTGCAAAATTTAGGGTGAAGGAGCATATAGGTGGATTGCTTCAAAAGGTGAAGGATGTTCGTGAGTAAAGCATCCCTAGTGAGGAGGTAGACAGGTTTCTAGTTTATTTTCCAATCCCATTTAACCCTATTCCAAGGCTCAGAAACATTTTAGGAATTTAGCTGGCTTCAGGTATGGCTAAAACACAGCTTTCAGGGTATGTCTTTGATTGTCTTTTCCATCTGCTTTCCTTTGAGTTGACGTGAGTCTTCCAGTGTGGTACCTGGCACTGGCAGGTTATCCCAGGAGGGAGCCACTTAGAGATAGGCCAGGCACAAGCTGCACAGCTGGATGGGGCCGTCTTGCTGGACCAGGTACCTGCCGCTTCTCATCTTTCTTCAGCATTCCAGCAAAAGTTCTTCCTGTCACTTTCAAGGTGGCCATGGAGATGCTAGTGTTCTTGGTAGCCCAGACTGGGAAGATGCCTATTCCCTGAGTTGGGCATTGCCTGCCTCCCGCAGCTGTGGGTGTTGGCCCTCGATGCCAGGCAGGCAGCAAGACATGCCCAGCGTAACATGTAAAGAGCTGAACACAGTTCAGATCCATCATAGGAGATCAGCAAAGACTGGTTCTCCTTCCTGATCACTCTCCCCACCCTCTGAACCTGCATGTTCTACCCTCTTTTTTCTTGACATTTCAAAGATTTGTGAAACAACTGGTCTTGCTTCCTAAATAACCTTCTAGAAGACACTTATGGAAATGTTGAAATTGGTATTTCAGAATGTTTTATTTATCTTTTGTAATTATTTATGTTGAACATACCTTTCCAAGATCTACAAATATGACTTTGGTAAAAATGACTTTCATTTAGATCCCATTATGAAAACAACATTGTTATCAACTAGTTCAGGCGTCCTCAAACTACAGCCCGCAGGCCACATGTGGCCCGCCTAGGACATTTATCCAGCCTGCCGGGTGTTTTCGCCACCACTGCCTGTCCTGCTTAGCAGCCGACTGGTCCCGGGGCCGCAGTCTCGCCCTCCAACGGTCTGAGGGACAGTGAACTGGCCCCCTGTTTAAAAAGTTTGAGGACCCTTGATCTAGTTACTAACAACTTGCCTTTTGTATAGAATTTAGGCAAGAGTGCTCCAGAAGCCCATCTGTTTTTATGTAAGGAATTTCTATAATTTGTATTCACTTTTAGATAAGTTAAACATGGGGCCTCTTCCATAGGCAAGGCCCTGTGCTGGGCCAAGTCATACGTCCTGGTCTCACATTTATTTCTCGCAGCAATCTTGAAGAGTTTGGGGTGCAGTTATTTCCAACTTAGGTAACTTGCCCAGGATCATGTAGTTAGAAGTGGCAGAACTCACATTAGCTCTCCGGTTTGTTACTTCATGCCCTGTGCTTTTTCTCCCTGGAACATAGCGAATGTTGTTTTTAAAATATTTGTACTTTTAAATTCATGCATTTCTTAATTAGTAAGTCATCTTCTACTTTGAAAATTATTTGTTTTACCTCTGGGTTTTCATAAAAAAGAAAATGAGCCCAAAAATTTAAAAATGAAGGGAAGGAGACATTTGCCGTGTATTTCCATTAAACATGGTAGGTCATTTTAGCTCTTAAACACATTTCTATGAGATAACAAAAGCAGCTTGTGTCAGACTTGAGATGGAAACTGCACACAGGGCCTTCCTGCTAGTATGAGGAGAAAATTGTAGTGGTCAAGAGAAGGAAATGCAGCTTTGTTGGGGAAGATGATGACTCATGAGTCAGACAGTTGCTTACCACAACCTTCAGAGAAAATATTCTCTGTAGTCTGGTGAGGGAGTAGATGGGAATTTCCTGTTATTCTCCCCAAGGAAAGGCTAGAGTAGGAAGACAGGGAAAAAGGGAGAGAGAGAGAAAGTCTGTGAAGGGTTTGAATGGGGATGAAAGAGAGACCAGCTGCTTGAGTGAGAGACACTGGTAACCCTTCCTGCAAAAGTCCCCGCAGGCCACTGGAGGTTAGAGAGGCACTTGGTGCAAAGCCAGGACCTCTAGTGCCACAGTGTGACCCACCAGGCAATAGAGCTTCCTGGTCCTTTTCTTAAGTCACAACGTTGATGCTACATAGTCAGATAAGTGGAACAATCTGGGTAACACTAGATGATTGTAAGTGGTGAAAAGTTTGGTCTCCCATTCTAAATATTTCTCTCTTCTTCACTTACTGTGCACTTGGGTAAGTTGCTTGACCCTATGGAACCTCAGTTTTCTAATGTATGAAAGGATAGAATGACACTTTCTTTACAGGGTTCTCAGGAGAATATATATAAAACACTCTCAGCAGAATCCCTTGTAGAAAGTCCTTAAGTAATGTAGCTTTTACTGGTGCATCTGCATTATGCTATCGTTGCAAATATTTCCATTATGAAGCCACAACTTAAAAATAGTTGCCTTGATGACTCTTCAAAAAATTAAACATAGAATTACCATATAATCTAGGGATTTCACTTCTGGGGATATACCCCAAAGAAGTGAAATGTGAGGCTTGCACAGATTTTTGTACAGCTTGTTCATAGCAATATTGAATACAATAGTGAAAAGATGGAAGCAATCTGAATATCCATTAATTGAATTTTCCTTTCTAATATTTTGTATAAGTGGGACAATATAGAACTTAATTTTTAATGGTCTGTCTTCTTATACTCCGCATAATTATTTAGAGACTCACCCATGTTGTTGTGTTATTCATTTCTTTTCATTAGTGGACAGTATTTTATTTAATGGATGTACTTTACTTTCTTTCATCAGTCACTTGTGATAGACAGTTGAGGCATTTCCAATTTGGGGCTATTATGAATAAAGTGCCTTAGCTGGTCAAGGTGGATTATTTTTTTAACATGATGTTGAGCTTCTTTTGCTAGTATTTTACTGAGGGCTTTTGCATGTATAATCATCAGGTATATTGGTTTGTGGTTTTGTTGTTGTTGTGTCCTTTGCTGGCTTTGGTATCAAGGTGATACTGGCTTCAGTATGAGTTGGGGAGGATTCTCTCCTTCTTGATGTCATGGAATAATTTCTACAGTATGGGTACCAGCTCTTCTTTTTATGTCTGACAAAATTCAGCTGTGAATCCATCTGGTCTGGGGCTTTTTGTTGTTGGAAGATTTTAATCTTATTGCTTATTAATAGTTCATTCACTTCTATTTCTTGATTGCGTCTTGGGAGGTTGTTTCCAGAAATTCATCCATTTCCTCTACCCTTTTGAGAATATGTACATAGAGATGTTCATAGTATCCACAGGTGATATTTTGTATTTCTGTGGTATCAGTTGTGGTGGCTCCTTTTTCATATACGATTTAGCTTATTTGGGTCCTTTCTCTTCTATTCCTGGTTAATCTAGCAAGAAATCTAAGGTCTATCAATTTTGTTTTTCTTTTCAAAACCAACTTCTTGTTTCATTTTCCTTTGTATTTTTTTTTGTTGTTGTTTGTTTTGTTTGGTTCTGACCTTAGTTATTTCTTTGGGTTTGATTGCTTTTCCTTTTCTAGTTCTTTGGGATGTGTCATTAGATTAACTAATGTGTCAGTAGATTGTTAATTTGTAATATTTTTGGCTATTTAATGTAGGTATTTAAGGCTATGATTTTCCCCCTTATGACTGCTTTTGCTGACTCCTATAGAGTTTTGATAGCTTATGTCCCTTTGTCATTCAGTCCAAAAATCTTTGGAATTCTATCTTCATTGTATTATTCACCCCATAATCATTCAGCAACAGGTTGTTTAATTTCTACAGTTTTGTGTAGAATTGAGTATTTCTCTTAGAGTTGATTTCTAGTTTTATTCCACTGTGATCTGAGAAGATACATGATATTATTTCTATTTTTTAGAATTTGTTGAAACATGTTTTATGGCCTAAGATATGATCAATCTTGAAGAATGTTCCCTGTGTTGAAGAGATGAATGTCTATTCAGTAGTTTCTGGGTAATCCTAGGGATGCAAAGATGGCTCAACATACATAAATCAATAAATGTGATTTACCACATAAACAGAAGCAAAAACAGACCAAAGTCACCTCAATAGATTCATAAAAAGCATTTTAAAAAAATTCAGCACTCTTTCATGATAAAAACCCTCAAGATACTAAAGATATAAGGCACAGAAGGAACATTCTCAAAATTATAAAATCCACATATAAAAAACCCACAGCCAACGTCTTATTGAACAAGTAAAAGTTAACAACATTCCCTGAAAGAATTGGAATAAGACAAGGCTGTCCATTGTCACCATTTCTACTTAACATAGTTCTGGAAGTTCTAGCCAGAGCAATCAGTCAAGGGAAAGAAATAAAAAGGAATCCAAATAGGGAAAGAAAAGGTCAAACTATTGTGTTTTTTTTGTGATTATATAATCTTATATCTAGAAAACCCCAAAGAATCCATCAAGAGACTCCTGGGATTGATAAATAAATTCATCAAAGTCTCAAGTTACAAAATCAATGTACACAAATCAGTAGCATTTCTATATACCCATAATTGTCAGATGAAGAGTCAAGTCAAAGACTTAATACCATTCAAAATAGACAATTTTTTTTTCAAAAAAAAAAAGAAAAAAACAAACCTAGGAATATACTTACATACTTATCCAAGGAGGTGAAAAATCTCTACTAATGTCATATTTCACAGATATTGAAAAAATAATTCTACACTTAATTTGGATCCAAAAAAAGAGGCCACATAGTCAAAGCAATCTTAAGCAAAAAAATCTGAAGGCGTCATATAACCAGACTTTAAACTATACTACAAGGCTATAATAACCAAACAGCACAGTATTGGCATAAAAGTACCATGGAACAGAACAGAAAACCCAGATATAAAACCTCCTACATACAACCAACTGATCTTTGACAAAGCAGATCAGTTCCTATGCAGTAAATGGTGCTGGGAAAACTGGGAGAGCCACATGCAGAAGAAGGACATAGAATCCATCTCTCTTACTACTTAGAAAATTAATTCAAGATAGATAAAAGATGCAAATGTAAGGCATGAAGCCATAAGTATTCTAGAAGAAAATGCAGGAAAAATTCTTGTAGATATCAGCCTAGGCAAACAATTTGTGACTAAGACCCAAAGGCAACTACAACAAGAACAAAAATAAATAAATGACACTTGATTAAATTAAAAAACTTTTGCATAGCTAAGGAAATAATCAACAGAGCAAATAGACAACCACAGAATGGGAGAAAATACTCACAAATTATATGTCTGATAAGAGGCTAATAACCAGAATCTTCAAAGAACTCAAGCAAATCAACAAAACAAAACTAACAAAAAATATTAAAAAGTGGGTGAAAGAGATGAACAGAAGCTTTTCAAAAGAAGATAGACAAATAGTCAATAAGCATATGAAAAAATGCTCAGTGTCACTAATCATCCATAAAAAAAGATGAATTAATGGCTTTTACAACAATTTGGATGGACCTAGAGACCATTATCCTAAGTGAAGTGTCTCAAGAATGGAAAAACAAGCACCACATGTTCTCTCTAATAAATTGTAAACTAACCGATGATCAAACGAGTACACAAGGGTAATATATCCCAGTGGAAATCAAGCAGCAGGGTATGGGGGAAATTAAGAGGGGGGAATGGGTAAAATCATACCTAATGGGTACAATGAATGTTACCTGTAAGTGATGAACACTTACAGCCCTGACTCAAGAATAACAAAATTAATACATGTAACCAAAAACATTTGTACTCCTCATAATGTTTTGAAACAAAAACTCCTCACAAATATTTGTATACCAATCTTTTTATAGAAACAACTTTCATTTCTCTTGGGTAAGTACCCAAAAGGTCTTCTGAAATGGACTCCACTTTTTTAAGGCTAGGCTAACTGTTGCGGTATATAATTTAAATATGTATTTTAGGTTTTCTAAGAATACCCTACACAGGGAATTATAAAGCAAAGTGGGAATTACAAAACAGAATGTCAATTGAAACAAAATTTGCTGATTTGGGGATAGCTGTTTGATGTGAACAAGTTTCTGGAACACAAGTGGTTACCCCAGTTATAGACAAGATACATTTCTGAGAACATCTTTACGTTGGATTTGTATTTAAATTAGATTCCTGATGAATAGCACATATACTATAATAGTAATAATAATAATACCATAACGGCTCATAATATGGCATAATATTTCTATAATAATAATAGTGATAACCCTGTAATGTAATAATAAACTACAGAAATCCTTGTGCTCTTTTTCTTAAATTCAAACAAAGAGAACATAAAAACAAAGTCATACAAAAAGTTTAAATAGAGGATAGGAGAAATTTCAAAGAAGAATTTTTGAGGTTAACACTCATGTAATGTTGCATGAATGTCTTGCTTACTGGAAGGGGTAAGAAGGTAGGTTAATATCTACCTTGAGAGGATGGAGTGGGTATTGGACAATGAGGATTTGATTCTGTTGCTGGAGGAGTTGAGCTACCACTGAAGTCAGTCTCTTGAGGAAGGAAAAAGCTCATCACAAATGGCTGTGTAGTTCCTCAAGCTTAGCAAATCCAGTTTCCATGAGATGAAAGCCTTCAGTTAATTCTTTTGTCATCAACTTTCTTGGTTATGGATCTCTGATTCTTCATGTTCTTGTGTTTCTGTTAGTTGCTTCTCTGTCTATGAGACTAGCTGTTGGTATAAAGATGCTGTGCCACCGAATTGCTTGTGCCAGGTGGGCTTGTTTACATGAGTGGAAGAAACTAGTTCCATTATTTAATTATAAATTATCCTTAGTGGGAGTCTTGGGAGCTCCCACTTACTTTGTAAGTACAGGATACTGTTAAGTCAGTTGTCTATAACCCGGGAACTGCCTGTTCTTTCCATCAAGTCAATTAACGTGTTCAGCAATTAACTCGATCCTACTACATCAGTAGAGTGAGTTTGTTTTAAACTATTCTAGGAAATTTTAGACATTTAAACCTGGGATTTTAAAAGCAACACTTAATGTTGAAAATAAGTGGACCCAAAAAAGAATCCATTTTTTAAGCACAATAACTAGCAGTGCAAAAGATTTGGAGAAAACGACTGTAATTGGCAAGGTCTGGTTCTGGATGCCATTCACCTTCTGACTCTCCTACCAACCACTGGCTCTCTCTGCATGTCTCACATCCAGGCCACTCAAGGCAAAAATCCTTGTTGATTAGGACCCTACCATCTCTGCTGGGCAGACCACGCATGCATCATACAGAGCTCGGCCAATAGGGCTGGTGGATGTTCCTCAGAAAGGGCCGTGGTGGGACAGGCTTCTCTGTAATCAGACCATTTCACTTTCATTCTCTGACCTACTCTACCACAAATCCTCTGTGAGCCTTTACCATCTCGTGTACTTATAAACTATTTGTGCATCTTTTTTTTTTGTGAAACATCTGTTCCAATATACAACCCATTTTTTTTTTTTTTTGAGACAGCGCCTCAAGCTGTCCCCCTGAGTCAAGTGCTGTGGCATCACAGCTCACAGCAACCTCCAACTCCTGGGCTCAAGTGAGTGTCCTGCCTCCACCTCCCAAGTAGCTGGGACCACAGGCACCCGCCATGACACCTGGCTATTTTTTTTTTTGGCTGCAGCCATCATTGTTGTTTGGTGGGCCTGGGCTAGATTCGAACCCGCCACCTTAGGTGTGTGTGGCTGGTGCCTTAGCCACTTGAGCCACAGGCACTGAGCCTACAACCCATTTTTATTGGGTTGTTATCTTATTATTGAGTTTTCAGGGTTGTGGTTTTGGTTTTGTTTTTGTTTTTCCTTTTTGAGACAGAGACCGTCACATAGAGTGCCAGTGACATCATAGCTCACAACAACCACACATTTGGAGGCTCTAAGTAATCCTCTAGCTTCAGCCTTCTGAGTTGCTTGGACTACAGGTGCCCACCACAACCCCTGGCTAATTTTTTCTATTTTTGGTAGAGATTGGGTCTTACTATTGTTCAGGGTGGTCACAAACTTCTGAGCTCAAGGGATTCACTGCTTTGGCCTCCCAGAGTGCTAGGATTACAGATGTGAGCCAAGCTCTGGCTTTCACAGAGTATTTTTTAAAAAATCTAATCTAGATAGAAGTAGTTTTCTATCAGATACATGATTTGCAAATATTTTCTCCCAGTCTGTGGTATGTTCTTTTCATTTTCTTAAGAGTATTTTATGAACAAGTCCCTGATGAGGTGTAATCTGAGTATCTGGAAGTGTTGAATGCCACCTAAAATACCTTAATATCAGCATTGTTAACTGCAAAAAAGACTTCACATAGATGTGTGCTGATACAACCCTGCATCCATCTGCATGGTCATGTGTTTAGGACACATCTACATATTGATGTGTAACTCAAATGTTTAGCACATCTGCTTACTGCTCATAAGCTAGACGAGACAGTGCATCCGCTGATCTAGGCCCATGGAAGCACAGTGTGCTCACCATGGTTTTCTTGGATTCCTAAGGCACAATGTGGGAAGAAAGAAGGTGGATCTGAGGTCACCGCTTTGCCGTATTTCCCCACTAATTTGGTCTATTTTGAATGTCTGACCACCCCATGATTTTTCTCCATACTATTTCAATCATGGACCTGGACACTTTCTATGATTTATGCATAGAAATTCCATACACAAGGACATTTTGGGGGTTTCAATCTTCACTGAAGTTTTAGAGAAGATGGTAGAAAGAGTTCAGCACATCTGTGCATACAATTTCAAGTTATGAGACACTCCATTCTGGAAAGTTCTTTGTTCATCTCAACCAAGAGACTTTCACAGTCTTCCCTGCTCCAGGAAACATCACAACCCCCAACTTTTGCTGGGAGAGGGATTTCTTTCTGTCTCTTTTTTACTTAAAAACCAGCTGAAACACAAAAACATGCAATAGATGATTCACTGTCTTTTCATTGCTACACCCATAACCTCAGGATCTCACCTTCTGTCTCATGAGGTCCATGAGATATTTTTCTAAACAAAGAATGTTCTCCTTATGAGATATTCTGCTGCCCGCTTAAATAATATTATTTTACCTCACCCTTCATACATAGTCATCTGTTCAGCATATGCAAATGTATACCTTTGGGCTAGTCTCCTTTATTTTTATTGGAATGAATGTTAATTGTTATTTATCCTCTACCGATAATGGCCATACTTTTAGTATTCAGAACGGGCTGACATGCTCAACTGTATTTATAATTCTGCAAAGGAAGTTTCTCTCTGGTACTTTGGGGCCAGCACATAGGCAGAGAGAAACCCTTTCCAGCAACTTCCCAGTTTCTGGGCCAGTTTAGCAGTTCAGCCAGAGGAGGCAGTGGACATTGGGGCCCATTGCTGAGAGACTTCTTTACCAAACATTTTGCTTAGAGGCTACCTTTACTCTGTGTTTCTCCATACTGATCTTATCTTTGACTTCATACCAAACGGAGACTAGATGCAGAAGGGCTTTCGGCAGAGCTGAGGTGGGGACTCAGGGGAAGAAGAAACCTTGGTTGTTTTACAGGGCAGTTAACTAGATAGCGTCAATCGCAGTGGGCCCACCAAGATGGAACTTCTTGGTTACACAGAGGTGTGTTACCCACATTGAGCCGGAAGGGGGAGCCCTAAGTTCATTGTCTGAGCAAAAGTAGCTTCTCTAGATCTCTGGACAGATTTCTTCTGAAGGTTGACTCCTTTAAAAGGAAAGCAGATTTCTCTACTGCCCTTGGAGAAAACGTCTGGATACAAATAAAAAGACTTTTTGATTCTGCCCTTCGTGCTTGTTTCTGAAACTTCCAAATACTATGGAGTAAATGAGGTCACTATGTCACGTTCAAGATTTAGTTTCCTGTCCTGTAAAATGTAAATAATGTAATTGTGCCTACCTGAGGGGTGCCTGGGAAGAGGATTAAATCCAATTACCTACACAGGAGCTCGGCACAGAGTGTCTGTTTCACTAGACTCTCTCAGTAAATGGCAGCTGCTAATGACAGTAATAGCCATAATAACCCAAGTTCCCAAGAGGTTCACTACCAAGGCAAAAACTAGCCAATTGGCACATGCTGGCCAGGTGCAGAAAGACCTAGGAAAGCTTGATTTTTTTCCCAGTGTAATCTCTGGGAAAAATTAATCCCCTCTTTATGCCATCTGAATGTCTCTTTCTCCCATGCTCTCTGGCTTCTCCCTGGGCTTAAAACTGGACTTAGACTGCTGTACCTGTCTTGGTCTTGGCTTTAGGGTGTTTGTAGCTTCAGAGATGCAGAGTAGCAGCAAAACCGAATAATGATATTTCTGGCATTCTGTATGAACATGGTGGGGGGATAGAAAAAGACTCGTATTTTTGGAAACTGGGGAGAAAATTCAGCAGATGGCTAGAGTAGAAGGAGGATTCTTCTGCCTCTGGTTTTGTAGCCTTGGCAGCACACAGAAATCCTCAGCTCCTCTAAGAGACCCACACACCTTGGCTATCCCTCGAAGAGCACAATCAAGGAACTGCTCCTAAACAGTGTCCTGGAAGTGCCCCAAGCTTGAGAGGGCACACACATACATATTTTAAAATTCTTCCGGGGGCAAAGTATTCTCCAAAATATAGGAGAGGGATTAGGATAAACACCTGAGCTAACATATTCCCCTGTCTACCCCAGTGGCCAGCCAGATTCTAACTGTACCGCTAGATAAACTGGAGCATCAAGCAGGAGCAGTGGGCACCCAGAGCTCCAGAGCCTCCTGCTTGCCTCTTCTCTTCCAATCTCATAGCAGTTCATGCCACATTTATTCCCCCCAAAGGCTCAAGTCCCCTTATTATCTATTACCTCGTATATTCCATGTGGCTTGCTTGGATTTTAAAATTCCTCAAAGGCAGGAGTCAGGAACCCTACTATGTTGCAGGTACATTTTATAAAGAACACCTACCAGGTGCTTGGCAATTTTAATATGCGTGGTTATATAAATCAAGTTAAAATTCAAACTGCTACGTTGACTTTTGTATATAAAATAATTTATTTTTCAAAGTCAAAGTTTAAATAGCATATAAAAATAATTCATAAATTAAATTGTTAAGTCGTCCATTGTCCTTTCAAAGCCACTGCATTAGCTGTCAGCCACTTAAAGAGTCTCTGGCCGTTGAAGAACGCTTGAAATTATTGCATAGTCCCAGAAGCACAGGCTATAGCAGACCTTCAGTTTTTCAGGTATCCTGTTAGTCTGTTAATGAAGAAGAGGTTCCTGAGGATTTCGTCTCGGACAATTGTCCAGGCACAGCTGCTGTACCTCTTGGCCTTCAGGTACCGCGTGATCCTGAAGTAATAACTCTTCAGGTGCAGAATGTTTGTGACTTTTCCCCCGATGAAGTTTTCGTCCTCTAGTTTTTCGTCCAGGATTGTCTGCAGATAGTCCATCTGCTGATGGAAGTTAGCAAGGAGAGCATCTACGATGGTCTCATTCCAGCCAGTGCTAGAGAAATCTCTTCTCAAAATTCCGAAGATGTTCTGGAGCATCTCATAGATGAACAACGCGGCGTTCTCCTTCTGGAGCTGCTGTGGCTGCTTGATCTCCTTAGGGATCTCAAAGTTCATCCTGTCCTTGAGGCAACTTTCAGGCTTTCCATTCAATTGCCGCAGGAGCTTCTGACACCCCAAGGTGCTTCTTCTCTGTTGGAACTGAAGCAAGTTGGCGCTCGTGGAAGAAGCCATAGTGAAGAAGCACAGCAGGAGGATGACTTGGAGGATGCACTTGTTGGTCATGATGAAAACGGGAACAGCGTTGCCTACAACCTGTGTGCCTGCTGAGGCAGAGGCTTCAGAAGTAGGCAGCATGAATGCCTTTCCTCCATGGGTATGGCCTATTTATATGAGATGCTCCTTTCTATTTCAGAGGAAATTCCCACTTTCAGTTCCCCTTTTTCAGTTTTCTTATGTCACTGAAATTGTATGAATTTCATCCAATTTGAACTCCTATTGAATGTTATATGTGTTAGGGGAAAAGCTGCACAGATTGTGAAGATTTCTAATGTCTTGAAAATTTTCAATGAATTGTTAAGGCAAAGAAAAAGATTTGGAAGAAAGCTAAGAAAAGTAAACGGCCTGAGAACTCAAGAACCTCCAAACAGCCATGAGGTGCGAATCACTGCCCCATATCCACAGGTTCTTCACCCACATATTCAACCAACTGAAGGTTGAAAATATTTTTACAAAAACCCATACAATAAAAAATAATAATACAACCATAAAAAAAAACAAAAAAATTTAAAGTTCATTAATAGAACTATTTACACAGCATTTTCATTGTATTAGGTTTTCTAAGTAATCTAGAGATGATTTAAAGTATATAAGAATGTGTGTAGGTTATGTGAAAATACTATACCATTTTATATAAGGTACTTGAGTATCCTCTGATTTGGTATCTTGGTGGGGGAAGAGGATCCTGGCACTACCCCCATTGGATACTGAGGGATGTTTTATTTCCTGAAAAGCCAATCAGAGACTAGCTGCTGAAACTCTAAGGGGTTTTGTCCAGTGCAATAGTAGGGGTTTGTGAGAGGGTCTTGGAAAGTCTGAAAGGCCAAGGAATAGTCTAGGGTGTGGGAAGTTTTCAAACCAACCAGCCACAGTTCCCTTTTGGGATAGGGCGCTTTGCTGACAAGAAATTGCTATAAGCTGGACAGAAACAACAGAGCAAGGAAAGAGAGGACCCAGGGCGCGAGGTGAGGGGCGGGGACAGGAGTGTGGGGGAGGGGTGGACAACCCAGAAAGCAGGCTGCTGTGTTTTTGAACATTTCACAAATGCAACAGAAGAGGGAGCTCTATGAAGTTAGGAAAGCCACCCTCGACTGCTTCTAGTTAAGGTAAAATAAGCTCTTTTAAAACCGAGGAAGCAAAAGATACAACTTAATTCTAGCCCAAAAATATGGGGAGGGGGTGGGAAAGGGGAGGGGAGAAGGGTGGATGGGTGGTGGGAGGGTGACGGGAAAGATCACCTATGTATCTGTCTAACAAGGGTACAAGTGAACTTTTCTAGAACTAGAATATAAATGTTTTGATACAATGATTAAGCAAATGACATGAAATTTATGTTGACCTGCTTGATGAAAGTGTTTCAAATTGTATATGAAAATGGCACAATGTACCCCATGTTTGCATTAATGTATACAGATATCAATTAATAAAAAAAAAGTAAAAAGAAATTATCTCTGAATATTACCAATAAAATCCACTCTGCCAAGAATTTGACAATGTTGAGGAAACAGATCTTTAACTGGAATTACACCCTCTCTTGAAAAGACCAGAATCAAGCACTGAGATTAGAGAAACAATAAAAAATCTCCCAAAACAAAAAATGTCCTAGTTGAGATGGCTTCACATCAGAATTCTATCAAATCTTCAAAGAAGAGCTTATACTCATGCTGCAGAAATTATTCCAAAAATTTGAGAAAGAAGGAATCTTCCCCAACACATTCTATGAAGCAAACATCATCCATATTCCAAAACCAGGAGAGGACCCAACTAAAGAGGAAAACTACAGACCAACTTCACTAATTAATATACATGCAAAAATACTCAACAGAATCTTAACCAATAGAATACAATACACATTAAAATATATATACATCACTGAGTGGCACCTGTGGCTCAAAAGATTAGGGTGCCGGCCCCATATACCAGAGGTGGTAGGTTCAAACCCAACCCCAGCCAAAAACCACAAAAAAAAAATCACAATTAAGTAGGCTTCATCCACTGATGTAAGGCAAGTTTAACATATTCAAATCCATGAATGTAATTTGCTATCTCAATAGAAGCAAAACGATAACCATATGATCCCCTTAATAGATGCAGAAAAAGTATTTGATAAAATTCAGAATCTTTTTCTAAAAAGGACACTTAACAATACTGGCATAGGTGGCACATTTCTTAAACTGATTGAAGACATCTGTGGCAAAATGTCAGCTAATATGAAAAACTGAAATATTTTCCACTTAGAACTGGAACCAGACAAGGTTGTTCTCTATCACCAATATATTCAAACTCTCACTCATTGCCAATGACATGATCATGTGTGTTGAGAGACTCAAAGATTCAAACAGAAGACTCCCGGAAATCATGAAGAAATACAGTAATATCTCAGGATAAAAAAATTATGCCCACAGATCAGTAGCCTTTGCATATGCCAATAACAAACAAGTTGAAAATCTAAAGACACAATTTCCTTCACAGTAGCTTCAAATAAAATGAAATACCTAGAAATATACCTAACAGAAGAGGTGAAGAACCTCTACAAAAAGAATTATGAAACCCTAAAAAAGAAATAGTGGAAGACGTTAACAAATGGGAGAGCATATCATGCTTATGGCTGGGAAGAATCAACATTGTTGAAATGTCTATACTTCCCAAAGCAATCTGCAAATTCAATGCATATCCATTAAAATACCAACATTAAACTTTAAAGATTTGGGGAAAATAGTTCTTCATTTCGTATGGAATCAGAAAAACAACTGTATAGCCAAGGCAATACTTTGTAATAAAATCAAAGCCACAGGCATCTCAGTATCAGACTATAAGCAATATTTCAAGTCCACAGTAATCAAAACAGCATGGTATTGTCACAAAAATGGAGACACAGAAATTTGGAACCAAATAGAAAAGCATGAGATCAAACTATTATCTTAGAGCAACCTGATCTTTGATCAACCAAACAAAAGCATATACCAGGGAAAATAATCCCTAGTCAATAAATGGTTCAGGGAGAACTGGATAATCATATGTAAAAGACTGAAACTAGACCAGCACCTTTTGCCACCTACAAAAATTGATTCAAGTTGTATAAAAGATATAAATCTAAGGAATGAAACAATAAATATCTTAGAAAAAAGTATGGGAAAACCTCTTGAAGATGTTGGCCTGGGTAAAGATTTTATAAAGAAGATTTCTGAGTGGTGCCTGTGGCTCAAAAGGGTAGGATGCCGGCCCCATATGACGGAGGTGGCAGGTTCAAACCCAGCCCTGGCCAAAAAAAAAAAGAAGAAGAAGATTTCCATGGCAATTACAACAGCAACAAAAATAATGAGACTTAATTAAAATGAACAATTTCTGCACAGCTAAGGACACAACAATCAAAGCAAAAAGACAACCTTCAGAATGGGAAAAGATATTCAGATATTATGAATCTGACAAAGGCTTGATAACTCGGATCTGCAGAGAACTCAAATTAATAAACACATAAGGAGCTAACAATCCCTCCTATCACTGGGCAAGAGACACGAGCAGAACCTTCTCTAAAGAAAACAGATGAATGGTAACAAACATATGAAAAAATTCTCATTGTCCCTAGTCATCAGAGAAGCAAAAATCAAAACCACCCTGAGATATTATCTAACAGCTGTAAGATTAGGCCACATCACAAAGTCCTAAAGTTGAGATGGTGGCATGGCTTTGGAGAAAGGGAAACACTTTTCAACTGTTGGTGGGAGTATAAACTAATACAGTTTCTCTGGAAAGAAGTAAGGAGTGTCCTCAAATTAGATCTCCCATTTGACCCCACAATCTCACTACCAGCCATTTACCCAGAAGAAAAAAAGTTATGGTATTATAAAGACATTTACCCTGGATTTATCACAGCTCATTTTACAATTGCCAAAATGTGTAAACAACCTAAATGCCCATCAAGTGAGAAAGGAATCAACAAATTGTGATATATGCATACCATGGAATACTATTCATCCATAAATGGATGATGACTTCACATCTTTTGTATTATCCTAGAGGGAATCAAAACACATTCTTAGTAAAGTATTACAAGAATGAAAAAGCAATTATCCAGCGTACTCAATACTAATATGAATCCAGTGGATAATCCAATGCATGCCGACATAGGAGAAAAATTCAATTCAATTCAAGTTGGGGGAGGGGAAGTGTTGAGGCATGGTGGGATGTGGGGTGCTCCCACTGAATTGGTACAATGTGAGGGGTGCTTTGCACACATTTTGAGTGTGGAACATAACCACAAGAGGGAATCTATCAAAATCAAATACTTTGATCTCCTTGTTTGTACCCTCACATTAACCTTAAATAAAAAAATAGCACAAGGAATTTCTGTTGTAATTAAATAATTCTATGTCTTCTATGTCTCACTTGTTATGGTGATTACTCAAATATATATATGAAATAAAATTGCATAGATATGTATGCAAACACATAAGTAAAGGCAGGTTAAAACTGTTTAAAATTGAAGATGGTTGTAGTATAGCTAGAAGTATACCAATGTCAAATTTCTAGCTATGTTTGTCTACTAGAGCTTATTGTTTTTCAACTTCATATGAGTTTATAAAATAAAAGTTTTGCAAAAATTAAGTGTACAAATAAATATTGCCCAGATTAATAAAATAATCCACAGAGCTGTAAAAGTATTCTTTTCTTGTTTTTCTTTTTCTTTTCTTTGAGATAGAGTCTTACTTTGTCACACTTGGTAGAGTGCCTTGGCATCATAGTTTACAGCAAAACCTCCAACTCTTGGGTTCAAGTGACTCTCTTGCTTCAGCCTTCCTAGTAGCTAGAGACTATAGGTTCCCTCCACAATGACTGGCTATTTTTTTGTTGTTGATGTTTAGCAGGCCTAAGTTGGATTTGAACCCACCAGCCCGGGAGCATGTGGCCATGTGACTGGCACCCTAATCATGGAGGCTCCCAGCTAGGAGAAATTATTCTTAATAAGTACTTCTGACAAAGAAGATAATTCAGAATGTACAAAATACTCACACAGCTCAATAACAAATAAATAAAAATGAAGAAAAGCCATGAATAGAAAATTCACAAAATATAATCTAATAAATGTTTATCGTCATTAGCAATCACAGATATGAAAATTAAATTATAATGAAATATCATTCCTCACTCACTAGCATGTCTAAAATTAAAATGACTGGCTCGGCGCCTGTGGCTCAATCGGCTGAGGCACCAGCCACGTACACCTAAGGTGGTGGGTTCGAATCCCCAGCCCGGGCCCGCCAAACAACAATGATGGCTGCAACCAAAAAATGGCCGGGCGTTGTGGCGGGCGCCTGTGGTCCCAGCTACTTGGGAGGCTGAGGCAGGAGACTCACTTGAGCCCAGGAGTGGGAGGTTGCTATGCGCTGTGATGCCATGGCACTCTACCCAGGGGGATAGCTTGAGGCTCTGTCTCAAAAAAAAATCTACCTTTTTTCTCCCCATGTAAGTTCAAAGAATTTCTGAATTCTAGAGGTCTGTGGACTCCAGGGATAGAACCCTTGATTTTAAGCCAAGGTTTTGTGGAACTGGGCCTTATGTTATTTATCCACAATGGAGGTGAGGTTGGGTGGCAAGACAGACTTACCTGCCTGAGGGAGGGTGGATGACAGGCTGGAATGGAGGGTTCTTATATATGGAGCTGGCCCTGCCTGTGCTGAGGGGGCTCACACCTGGCATGAGTGGTGGGGTACCCACCAGTACCTACAGATGGTCCCTGAATACAAGGCACACACAGGGCACGTTTTCTGAGCTACAGATCCAAGACTTCGGAAGGAGCGTGTCCGGCAGCAGGGGGTGCGCCCGGCTCACACAGCACATGTTCTGTCAGTGGCTATTCAGCAGTGGTTTCCTGAGCATCTATTATCTTCCAGGCTCTGTGCTGGATGCTGGGGACAGAAGGGTGAGGACCATACTGCTGGGGGTGCACTCCTGGAAGACTCAGGCAACCAATCAGTCTGCTAAAAGAGCATCAGGACAGGGTCGTTCAGGAGTTGAGGGGCACACAGGGGGCTATACATCCAGTGTGTAGAGAACAGGAAAAAATTCCTCAAGGAAGGAGGTGGCGGTGGAGAGCTAAGGTTGAAAGTGTTTCCTCCCAAAGGACACAAAAGCAGGAGAAAGGATGGCATGTCCTGTGAACCTGAGGACAGCTGGTGCTTTGGATGTGGGAAGAGCAAGGTGGGGAGTAAACTGGAGAAGAGTGGAGAGTGGAAATCAGCTCAGCTGGGACCTGACAGCCGTGCGCAGATCCTGTGGGGAGCACTGAGCAGGCTGCAGTGCTTCAAACCGGGGAGAGACAGAGCCAGCTTTGCATTTCAGAGAGGGGGGCCTATCTGATCGTGGATCACCGGGAGGTGAGAACAGGGGCAGTGAGGCCAGTGTGGGGACAGACGTGTGGATATGCGTCTGGATGGTGATGTCTGGGGAGCAGTGGTGGCATTTGGGATGGGAGAAGGGAACAGGTGAAGAGCATAGTTTGCAGGTTGGAAGTGGACTTCATCAACCTGATAGATAATTAGTTTTAAGGAGTGAGAAAGAAGATGGAATCAAAAATAACTCCCAGGTTTATGGCCCAAGCTATTTACTGACACCAGTCCAGAATATTAGCTTTACAGGGAAAAGGAGAAAGATAAAGGTGGGTGGACGGGGGGAGAGAGAGAGAGAGAGAGAGACCGACCACATAATTTACAAAGAGCTAGAAGAAAAATAGGAAAAATGGAAGCCCAGGGAGTGTATTTCTGGTGCAAAGAGTGGTCAATAATGCCAAACACTCCTGAAACAGCAAATAAAATAAGCTCTGAGAAGTGACCACTGCCTGAGCGAGATCAGCAGGGGACACGGCAATGGCAGATGCTTGGCGGAGTGGGGAGTTAAGAATGAATGCTTGGTGGGCAGGAAAATGGCGCAATATTCTAAAGACATTTGGCTGCTAAAGGAAATAGGGAAAAGATGGTAGCTGGAAAGAGATTTGTTCACTTGGAATCTTTCATTCTAAAAGCCAGAAAACCTAAATCAAAGTGGCATAAACACAAATGGAACTTATTGTTCCATGTGGCTGACATGAGGTGGTGACATCATCGGAGACTCAGGGGGACATGATGAGACACTATGTTTGGAAGCATGTTGGGGCACCACTCAGATAATGGGAAGGAGAACCGGCCAGGGAGAAAGATCCACAGCTGATGGGAGGACCCCAGAGAGGCAGAAAATCAGGCCCCATATTCCTTGTGTGTCAAAAGATTTAAGTTATTAAGCATTTACTAATTTTGAAGAACTTTAATTTTCATAAATGTAAAATATTGCCATGCATTGAGTCCATCATGTATTAATTTTCTGTTGGTCTTTAACATATTAGTCCAAATTTAGCAGCTTAAAGCAACACCCATTTAGGAGCTCACAATTTTTGTGGGTCAGGAGGCTGAGGGTCCTCTGCTCAGCTTCTGAACAGGCTGAAGCTGAGTGTCGGCTGATGCTATGATCTCAGGTGAAGTGCAGGCTTCTTTCCTAAGTTTATGGGTTGTTTGCACAATTCAATTCCTTCATTTCATAGGACTGCAGTCCCTGTGTTCTCTCAGAAGTCAGGGCCTGCCCTTAAGTCAGAGAGTGGCACCTGGCTCTTTCCTACATGGCGGTTGACTCTCTCAAAGCCAGCGGGAGAAGCTTCCTGACTTTTTCCTTTAAAGGCTCACCTGATGAGGTCAGCCCTACCCAGGATCATCTCCCTTTCAATTAACTCACAACTGATTAGCAACCTAATCACAGAAATAAAATCTTATCATAGTCAACAGTCCTGGCAACACTTAAGAGGAGGGGGTTTTACCTGGCGTGTTCAGGAGGAGGTGGGAACCTTGGGATCACTTCAGGGACCTGCCAATTGCACTTTATTTTTTTCACGTGGCACCTTCCTATTTTACATTCTGTTACCAGGGTAAATTGCATGATTGGTTCCAGCTCCACTGCTTTGTGGAAACATTGCCATCACGTATCTGTGCAGTTGCTGTATCTTCAAGTGGGACAGGATAATTGCCCAGCCCTTGGTTTGGGGTTGGCCAAGTGACTTGCTTATGAAGGGTAAAAGGATGGGGCCAGGAAGTGGAAACAGTTTTCTCATCCAGAAGAGAGGGAAGGAAGAGGATTGGGGAAGAGGCAGATTATTTCAGGATAGCTGGGGAAATATTTGGATCAGACTGATGGAGAGTTCTCAAGCCAGTGTCGCAGGTGAATCGTATGTCTTGTAGGAATGGACCTGCATTAGTGGCCTCCACCCTCGTGCTCAGTCACTGGTCAGGAGCAGCCGGAGGCCTGAAAACGGAATAAATGCAGAATGGCAGCAATGGGTGTCTTCAGTCTGCTAATCTCCTCGCCACAGGATATCTGAGTGTCTTTCAAGCCAGAGAGACATGACTAGATGTGATGTGGGCAGAGGCTTGCAAAGCCTTTGCTTGGTGGGCTTGCTCTCTGATGTGGTCACCATTGCCATCTCCTCTGGTAGCCAGCGTCACACGTGAAGCAAAGCCACCCCTGCCAACCTGCAGTGTCACAAATGCTACACAAATGTTACATCTTACACAACCATGGCTGACTGATCCACTGGCTTAGTGCAAAATGCTTTCTATAGCCTTCCTTCTTCAGCGCCATGAACTAAACTATATTCAGTTTTATCTTTTGAGGGTAAAGAGGAGGAGTGAAATTCAGAAAGATGCATAAAATTAGAAGGGTGCAGTATTTCCTATACAAATGAGTTGAGCAGGACTTAAGTTCAAGGAAAGATCTCAGGTTACACAGAAAATTAGAAACAAATGGAAAATAAGTCAGACTGGTCTGGGTCTCCATATATACCTGTGAGGTGGCTATTGTTTCTTACACATGAAATAGATTTTAAATCTCTAGAATAATATTTGATCATAATTCTTCTTAATTAGAACCAGAAATGGGATAACTTTAAAATGGAACATCAATTTTATTATAGAGCCAAGTCTGATCTTATAGCACTTTGACTTTCTGATATAGAAAGTTTGCAAAGAATTAAAAGCATGGGAGAGAAAATGTGGATGTGTTGAAAATACGTAGAATTATAGAGAGCGCAGTGTGACAGCCCCGACACGCCACAGGTGCATTTTATTTGGCAGAATTTTTTTTTTTTAAATTGAATTTGATGCTATTAGTAGGGGTAGACATTCTCCAGTTTTGCCCAAACCCACTACCTTCTACTGCTTGCTTGCTTTTTCTTTCTTTCTTTCTTTTTTCCTTCCTTCCATCCTTCCTTCCTTCCTACCTCCCTCCTTTCCTCTCTTTCTCTCTTTCTCTCTTTCTTTCTCTCTCTTTCATTTTTTTTTCTGAGACCAAATATCATTCTGTTGTCCAGGCTAGACTGCCATGGCATCAGCCTAGCTCACAGGAAACTCAGAGTCCTGGGCTCAAGTGATCCTCCTGCCTCAGTCTCCCAAGTAGCTGGAAGTACAGGTGCCACTACCACCCTCAGCCAGTTTTTTTCTATTTTTAGAAGACGTGGGGCTCTTGTTTCTCAGGCTGGTCTTGAACTCCTAAGCACAAGTGATTCTCCTGTCTTAGCTTGCCAAGAGTGCTAGGATTACAGGTGTGAACCACTGCACCTGGCCCCTTCTATTGATTTATATCTGGCCTACTTCACTTACATACTGAAGCTGCATGGCCTCCACAGGTATTTGAGTTTGCAAATTCATGATCTAATAAGATGTCTTTGTATCTACAGGATCCCTCAATTACTGCTACATTGTGTCTCCTTAATTCACTCATCCAGGAACAGCTAGTGAGCACCAACTTTGGATGGATATTATTTAAGTAAATTAACTAGAAAATAGCAAGATGAGAAACAGTATAGCAGAAGAGAGAGCACGAGAAAGGGGAGGAATTGGTTTTGTGATTTTAAATTGAATGTCTCAGTGGTGAGTGGAGGCCTCATCAGAAGGTACTCTTTGAGCAAAGACTTGAAGGAGGGGAGGGAGATGATTTTTGAAATGAGAATATGAAGAGAAAAATCATTCCTATGAATTAAAGCAGGGGTCCTCAAACTTTTTAAACAGGGGACCAGTTTACTGTGCCTCAGACTGTTGGAGGACTGGACTGCGGGCTCCGGGACGAGTCAGCTGCTAAGCAGGACAGGCAGTGGCCTCAGAAACACCTGGCGGGTCAGATAAATGTCTTAGGCAGGCCGCATGTGGCCCGTGGGCTGTAGTTTGAGGATGTCTGAATTAAAGCATATTTTTATTTAAAATATTACTCAAGTTAGTGGCTTTTCTGTTTTTGGAAGAATAGCAAGGAAAGGATACCCAATGCTTATATTTTTAAGGTTCAGTTTCTCCCCTGTTGAGTTTTGTTTAAATTTCAGGCACCATCTCAAGACAGCTTGCATCTGCCTTTTTCTGTGTCACCTGGCTTATCCTAGCACTCTGTCATGACACGTGGATTTGCTTTTGTATTTTAAGAGCGAGAACTCTGCAGGTACGTGGTAGAAGGAGGGACGTGGGCACCATCAATGGTCCGATTGTGCTAGGGGCACATTTTGCCCTTGTGGATGGCTTCCCTGCAATAGAGCTGGAGCTGGGCCAGAGACAGAAAACAATTTATGTCAAAGGTGGCAGAATAAAACATCGACAGCCCATTGAAACACAATCACTGCCTTTGACTGGGGTAGCTGAGTCTAATTGAAGCCACCATTTCACGACTAAGAAGGAACTTTCTCTGGAGAAGCTGAGGTATGCATTATCAAAACAAATTCGATCCAGAACTCAGAATTTCAGAGCCACAGAATTTGCTATGTTGGGAAAAAAAAAATGTTTCCTCTTTAGACAGCTATACTGTGCTAAATGACCCCAGGGATTACAGCTGATATCTGATCTAGCATTTAATACTGGAACACAATATTCGTATACAGCCCCTGTGGCCCAACTCTTGAGATTCAAAGAGGTGGTTAAAATGTTTATGCTTCAGAGGAGGAGGCTATGAGAATGGGCAGCACTTCAAAAATGTTGATTTTGGAGACGTTATCCTACATAAAAGGCTTTTTGTTTCTGTTCCGTAAGATGAAATGGCACTGTCCAGCGCTTGCTAGCTTTAGGCTGAATTATCCCAGGGGCTGTTTTGTGTGCACTTTCCCTGGTTGTCAACACCAAAGCAAGATATAAAGAAAGCCTTGTCACTCCTCAGGAATTTCTGGGACATAGATCACATTTAACCTTCCCAGGCATGTTAATGGGCCTCGGGTAATATTTTGGTAATTTCCACCTAACAAATTGCTTTCTTTGAATCTGGTGGTGGGTAGAAAAGGGGAATGGGGAAGTGGCAATGGGATGAGGGACTCTGCTGAGCCTTAAACTTGGTCTCACTTCTCTTTTGCAAATGAATCCTGGCTGTCCTCCAGCAATGGGAGAGAGTGGAAGAAAGGGACATACACACAGTTAAATGCAGGAGGAATGAACTGATGGGCTGAGGCCAGAATTTCAGTTTGAGTTTCCTCCAAAGCAGATGTTGAGATAAGGATTGTAGAGCAAGGACTGGGGAAGCAAGTAAGGATGTGGGTTGGGAAGGGGAGGGAACCAGTAAAGGAGAATGATCCCTGTGGATGGCTGGAGTTTACTTTCTCTGAGATACTCTGGGAAATGGCTGAAGACAGAGGAGACCGGTGTCTTCTCTCAGTACACTAAAGGTAATCTCAATGCATTCATTCCATAAATATTTTTGAGAGACACCAAGGCCAGACCCTCTTCCATGCTCAAGGATGGTGCATCATTAGCGAACAAAGCAAAAATCGATGTCCTCATCTCGCTTTTACTCTAGAAGGACAGATAATCCTAAAGTATAATTTATGCAGACAGGCAGGATAATAAGTCAGGTCCAGACCTGTGCTCTCTGGTGGGCTGGCCTCCAGGCACCTCTGGCTTTGAGGACTTGAATTGTGATCAGTTGAGGCCCATGTGGTAGCTCATGCCTATAATCCTCACATCCTGGGAGGTCGAGGCAGGTGGACTCTTTAAGCTCAGGAGTTTGAGACCTGGCTGAGCAGGGGCAATACCCCATTTCTATTAAATAGCCAGGTGTTGTGGAGGGTGCCTGTAGTCCCAGCTACTTGGGAGGCTGAGGAAAGAGAATTGCTTAAGCCCAAGAGTTGGAGGCTGCTGTGAGCTGTGACACCAAAAGGCACTCTACTGAGGGTGATACAGTGAGACTCTGTCTCAAAAAAAAAAAAGATATCTCATTTAAACTCCTTATTAATAACAAAGTAAAGATAGTAATTAAGATATTGGAATTAAGTGAATAATCTTATTAAAATTAATTTTAATTACTTACTTTAAAAATGTGGCTATGGGGAAATTTACATTTAGATACAGAGCTCACGTTGTCTTTCTATGGGTCAGGGCGGGTTACGCAGCCAGAGCCTGGATACTCGGTGTGCTTTCGGCTCCAGCAGCCTCAGCATTAGCTGGACGCTGAGAGAGGCTCAGACTCTCGGCCCCGCTGAGACTTAAAGTGAATCAGGGTCTGTCGTTTAACAAACCCCTCAAGATTTGTAATGTGTAACGCATAGGCACATTGGTGTTGAGAACGCTGATCTCTAGATGAACTTTTGGGTGCTAAGGTGAAGACCAAAGCAGAGTAAGAGGGAGTGCAACTGGGTAGTTTTATGGTTTTGTTTTTATCCAGCTTTGGGTATGGTTTCCAGAGAATGTCCTCACCAAGTCTAGGCAAAGTCCTCAATAGAAAAATTATAATAAGTACCATTTCAAGGAAGGGTTGGAATAGCCTTGTAGATAGAGTTGGAAAGACTATTATAGGCAGATGAAACAGCAGGGCAAAATCCCAAGGCAGGCCTATCTCTAAAGAGAGAGCCTGAACCCTAAGCCCCCTATGGCAAAGGGGAGCAAGGTGGGAGGCTGAGGCCACACCCTCTTCCAAATGAGTACTCATTATTTCACAACCTTGTGTCAAAATATACATTAGCCAGACCCTCATAGAAAGATGAAAGCCTCAAGCTTCTCCAAATGACTGCCCTCACAGACACTCAGAAGTAAATTCTTTGCTGGTCTTTCAAGATGTATATCCCTCTCATAAGTAGAAACATGCCAGTTGTAACTTCAGGTCTGCAATCTAAGTCTAGCTCCTAAAATGAAGTCTGTTGATTCCACACTGATAATGTCACTTCCAAGCTTATCTTCCCAGATGCATCCCTCACCTCCCTGCCCCTCTTTCTATATGTCTGAACCCCTTTAAGGAAATGCATAAATTACTAAACCTTCTGAAGACTTCTTCAGGAAAAAAAAAAAAAAACAACCATGGATTCATCTTGGCTTGCATTTTTCCTTCATGAGACAGAGATAAGACATCTTTGCCACACCCTGCCCAAACCATCGATTCTGCAGTAAAATGAACAATCTTTGTTGTTTTAAGCCAGTAAATTTTGAAGTTACTGTTGTTTAGCAATAAATAATTGAAACTCACTTATATTACAATATCAGGTTAATCTATTCTAGCTTCACTGTTGTTACTCGGAAGTCATCTGTCAGTCTGAACTGTGGACTCTTCCTTTGCCTCGGTGCTTCTCCGAAGAGTTTACTTTGCCTTTTATGTTTTTCTGTTTCATTCTGTTGTATGCCAATGTCATTTATTTTTATTTGTCTTATTTGGGTTCACTGGGCTCCTTGAAACTATGCTTTGATCTTTTATCATATCTAGAAAAAATTTTAAATATTGTCTGTGTTCCATCCTCTCTCCTTTCCTGGAACTCTAAATATTTGCACATCAGTGAGTATTTGTTAGTTATAACAATCAAATATTTAGAGGTTCAAGAACGGAGAAAAAATGTAGCAGGCAATACTTGAAGCGATAATGACTGGAATTTTTCTGGACGTAGTCACTCTAATCTCAGTTGTGTCCAATATACTATTAAGTTTATCCACTGACCTTTTAATTTTCAATGATATTTTTCATTCTTAGAAGTTTATCTGCTTCCTGCACAAGTGTACATGATCACTCTTTGTAGGGTCTTTTACTTTGCAGATCTTTTCAAGCCTTTTAATTTTTGCTATGAAATATTGGTTGTCATTTGTGATTCCTTATTCCCAGGAAAATTAATTGTGGGAAGTTTTTTGAGGTCTATGATACAGGCAGATTCTTCCAGATAGGATTTGAGTTTGCTTTCATAAGGTGCCTGGGTGCCATCCCACTCTGGACGCTCTAAACCAAATATCCTGCTTGAATTTGCTCATGTGAATTTGGGCAAGAATTCACCTTTGCCAGAATGAGCTTGTCATTGCTGTTTCTCTTCCTTTCCCCCCACTCCCTTTTCCTCTGGTTTCCAAAGCAACCCAGCAGTTTTCTTTGCCGTCTTCTATTAGGGGGTGTGTGTGTGATAATTTTTCTTCCAGTTAATCCTTACACTGAGAGTGGAACCCTTTGGGGTCCCAGCTTTATGGGGGGAAAGCCTATTATTAGACCACCCACTTTGCCTCTGTCCTACAGGCCCTAATGAGAACTTGAAAATCACCACTCAAGTTCCCACTTTGGCAAATGCCCTCAGGCCAAAAGGGCTAAAAGCACTTGGCTTCCTATTAGAGCTTCCAGCTTTCACTTAGATTTGGCTTCAGACTTTCTTCCTATCTTGCAGCTCATCAGTGCTTTTAGGAAGATGTGTTTTTCTTGTTTTTGCCAAAACTTTTAGTCGTTTTTCATGGAAAAATTGATTCTACTACCTAGCCCACCGTATGAATCAAATGCCTCTCTCCCTGTGTGGCAGACACAGTCAGGCCTTCTAACTCCTCTCCAGCACCATTTAGGTCCTCTGGGCCTTGTTCCATGTGGATTTTATAAACATGAATTTAAGCCAATGGCCAGATTTGGACTAAGGACTAAAGGTTCCCTAGATCCATTAGACAGAGCAGATGGGATCTGCTTCCCACACCATGCCATCAGGGAGAGGATGGGATCAGCAAAGTGAAGTTCAGAAATCAAGGGTGTTTCTAGCAGAGGAACCAACATTATGCCGACTTCTTTTACACACATGGTATGTTTAATCAGAAAACAGAATTTAAATACCATATAAATGGCCTTTAATTGTCTTAGGCTTTTGTTTAGAGATTGAAAAGAGAGGTCCCCTATGGGTGGCCATTTGTTCATTTTCTAGCCTAAAGTTTCTAAGTGCTTTCTAGGGTGACAGTTCACTGTGGTGGGATGGCTCATTAAAAATAGATGGCTGTTAGCTGGACGCTTATCTTTGTTAAGTTTAAAACCATAAAAAATTTCCAGGAGATGAGAAAATTAGATAATTTAAAATAGTGTACAGAAGGTGAGATTTTTTCCTTTAGAATATAAGCGTACATGTGAATCTCTCTAAATGTAGAATATAATTGTCTTAATACAATAACTAAGAAAAAGACATGAAGGCTATGTTAACCAGTCTGATGAAAGTATTTCAAATTGTATACAGAAACAGTACACGGTACCCCATGATAGTATTAATGTACACAACTATGATTTAATAAAAAAAATTAAAAAAAAAATTTAAGTGTTGAAAAAGTAATTGAAGAAATGTCTAGGCACAATTTCATCTTAATTTTTTCCCTATATTTCTCACAACAGTACATATTACTCTGGCTTCTGATTTTGAGAAATGCTTACATGAGTTTTGCAGTCTTAAGACAGGAGTTCCCAAGGGTATAATTTCACAAGAAAAATATTATGGATGGGGGAAAAGGGAGGGGAGGGGAGGGGGGGAGGATGGGTGGAGGGAGGGTGATTGACGGGACCACACCTCTGGTCCATCTTACAAGGGTACATGTGAATCTTTCTAAATGCAGAATATAAATGTCTTAACACGATAACTAAGAAAATGCCATGAAGGCTATGTTAACTAGTTTGGTGAAAATATTTCAAATTGTATATAAAACCAGCAGGCTGTACCCTATGACTGCATTAATGTACACAGCTATGATTTAATAAAAAGAAAAATATTACAAAATTAGGATTGAATGACATTTGAGAAAAATTATCAATTATTATGGATATAATGGTAGAGCCCTGGGGGAGGACAGAGGGCCTAACACCCCCTCTGCACTGTCCACGGTATTCTTTTCCGAGTGCCAGTGACATCTACTTTCCCCTTCTAAGCAAAGAGGCAATTGGGTTTCTCGGTAAGATTTCCATGTGTTGAATCCCAACACCCTGTGGATTTGGCTACTTCTGATGGAACTGGGCATGATGTCTGGACACCAGAGACAAGTGTGACCAGGATGTCATCTTGCATGAGGATCTGTGCCCTGTGGGGACATTTTGCTCTTGTTGGTAACAAGTTTAACAGACCCATAAGACCTTCTCTTTTGAGATGCTTGAATGTGAGATAAGAAAGCCAAAAATAGTAGAACAATCCAAGTGATGCAGAGAAAGGAGGCTGTGAGCAGTAAGCAGTGAAGCTGCAGAAGCTGTGACCTGGTAGAAGCAGAGAGAGGGAAGTTAGAGCTGCCGCAGAAAACAGAGAGTGGGGAGTGGAGAAGCAGGCTGCTGGGGCCTGGTGTTACTGCGGGATACTAGTCTTGCTGGAGTCCTGTGAGCAGCAGCCAGTGCTCTGTGAGAATATTGGCTTACCGCATCTGCTTTTTATCTTAAGTTGCTCATTGATCGTTTCAACAAAATCTCATTACTTTAAGAAAATGAATTCCTGTTTCTTGATAACTGAATGATATTCCTCAAAGTAGCTCTGGTGGAAAACTGACAATGACAAAATGGACATTTTAATAAATTTTTCATGAGCAAATTAGTCAAGGTGTCATACTAGGTATATTATGTGAGGCCCTTTCCCCTTCTACTTTTTTTTTTTCTTTTGAGACAGAGTCTTACTATGTTGCCCTCGGTAGAGTGCTGTGGTGTCACAGCTCACAGCAACCTCAAACTCTTGGGCTTAAGCCTTTCTCTTGCCTCAGCCTCCCAAGTAGCTAGGACTATAGGTGCCTGCCACAACGTCCAGCTATTTTCTGTTGCAGTTGCCATTGTTGGTTAGCTGGTCTGGGCTGGGTTCGAACCCACCAACTTCGGTGTACGAGGCTGGCACTGTAATCACTATGCTACGGGTGTTGAGCCAACCATTTTCTCTCCTTAAATGCAAAGCAATGATAGATTAAAAATATAGATATATATTTAAGTTAAACATTTAAAAAGAGAAACAAATTAAGCCACAATCTAAAATCAAGTTGGGTATGTCTAGAACCCAAGCCCAGCTAAACGTGAGTGATGCAGGAGCACTGGCAGAACTAACGTGGCGGGAGGCCAGCTGAGGAAGTGGCGGAGGAGCCTGGGTGGTCCACACCTGTGTGTTCATGGAAGACACGAGTTCTCCATGTGAGCTGGCTGTGACCAGCTTCCCTGCTCTAAAACAACTGAAAGGAAGATGAAAAAACTGTGTCTAATTTCTGCCTGTGGCCCACATCATAGAGAGGAGCCCAATTCCCCACCAGCTCAGGGAAAGGAACAATAATGGCCTTCATGTCACCTTGGGACAGAACCGGCAGTAGCTGGATGGAGGCAAATGGAAAACCACTAGGTAGAGAAGAGTGAGCTCAGAACCATAGAGAAACACAAAGAAGCCGAGAAACTTGTACTGGAACCGAACTAAGCAGAGGACACAGTTCCCAGTCAAGACTGCAACATCAACTGACCTGGGTCTCCAGCTTCCCAGCGGCACTGCGGATGATAGACTGGCCAGCCCCATAATTCTGTGAACCAGTTCCTTAAATTAAACTTCTGTCTGTCTGCACACGTGCACGCACACACACACTTAACCCTTCAAATAACAAAAGGAGGAGAGAGGAAGTTTCTAGTTACTGTGACCTTCATTTTCATTTTTTTCTATGAGCTAAAAATAAAATGCCAAGCCCTCTGCTAACTGAATGGACCCCTTTCAGCCAAGGGGGGACCCAGGAACTCTTTAAAACTGTGTTCCCAGTGGTGTTGGATGGGAGAGAAAGCACAATTGCAAATGCATGATTTCCCTTCATAAATATTCATGACTTCTTCCACAGCTTATTGAATATGTATGTTTGACCACCTCACTCAACATAAAATCTTGTTCCTTGTGTCTGCCCTTCGATGCACCTGTGCCTGGCCTCTGGCAGGGGCTCAGCTTCCCAACTTACTGGACTGGCTGCCAAACAGGTTGCTACTCGATATGAGAACTAAAGCTCTCCTTTATCTCAAATATAAATCTCATTAATTTTTTGTGTCTAACCTCTCCAACCACCCCTCTTCTCCCCAAAGGGAGGACTGTGAGAGCACATGGTGAGCTCCATCGGGCCTTTCTATTCATTTAAGGAGTGCCTTACCCTGCTTCCCTGGAAGACAGGTCCAGCCACTGGGGTGAGATTCGGCACTGCATAAAGCACACTCCTTTGGGAAGGGCTCACAGTGGGACTAGGTTGTGCATTGGGGACACAAAGATTTGGGGTTACCTTTTCCTTGAAAAATAATGTGAGGTCCTTTAGGGAAGACAGAACAAAGGATGGAACATTTCTTTTTTTTTTTTTTTGAGATGGAGCCTCAAGCTCTCTCCCTGGGTAGAG
>CAUYQV010044851.1:0-42267 GCA_963574575.1 Galagoides demidoff | reverse complement strand
CAGGTTCGAACCCAGCCCTGGCCAAACTGCAAAAAGACAGGCAGGCATTGTGGTGGGCACCTATAGTCTCAGCTACTCAGGAGGCTGAGGCAAGAGAATCCCTTAAGCCCAAGAGCTAGAGGTTGCTGTGAGCTGTGATGCCATGACACTCTACCAAGGGTGACAAAGTGAGACTCTGTCTCTAAAAAATAAATAAATAAATAAATAAATAAAACTGTCAGGAATATTAGCAGGTTTCTGTATCCTGAGTATAGACCCCTGTGCTTCCTATCTGACTAAAGTGTGAGGGAAGATTCTGAATGAGGTGTCGGCCTAACTAACTGAGTTGACTGTCAGGAATGGATGTTTTCAGATGCAAAAACCTCCCTGACTTTGAATACTGATGTTTAAAAACATTATTATACGTTATACATTTTTTTCCTACTGTAAATCAGACTGACATACCACTAAAAGAAAACCCTTTACTCCAAAGGGATTTATAGGTTAGAGAGATAGTCTCATATTCTATTCAGTTTCTGCTTTGGTTTAATCATTTATTCTTCAGATATTTATGGACTGTCTAGTACTTAGTCACTTTTCACCAGCCCAAAATATATGAAGTGCATTTTGAGTCGCAACTTTCTCTAGGGGAAGATTTTTATTTTCATATTATCTTCCTGTCATAATGAACTTTCAAGTCATCCAGTTACACATAGCAGACAAGATGAGAGTTGCAGAATATTATTTCCTGAGTTTTCCAGCTGGTGTTAGTGCTCTTGTTAGGTATGCCTGGAATAAATTCTGATAATATAAATAGAAAACTAGGACGTATTAAAAATATGTAGATGTCTCGGCAGCTGTAGCTCAGTGGCTAGGTGGGTTTGAACCTGGCCCTGGCCTGCCAAACAATGACAACTAAAAAAAAAAAAAAAATAGCCGGCGTTGTGGTGGGCTCCTGTAGTCCCAGCTACTTGGGAGGCTAAGGCAAGAGAATCGCTTAAGCCTGAGTGTTGGAGCTAGACTCTGTCTCAATTTAAAAAAAAAGTAGATGATTTATTTAAAATTATGAAAATAAATAGGAATTTTGCAGAAATTTTGAGGAAAAAAGGAAAACAATTATTTGATAATCTACTCATCCTAAGGTATCCACATTCATTGTTGGGTTTTCTCTTCTATCCTTTTTTTTTTTAATGGATTTTACTTTAGTTGTGATTTTAGTGTACTTAAAAGGTGAAAGATTTATACAATCTGAAGAGAAACCAGAGTATTTTAGTGTACTTAAAATTGTTTATCCTGCCCCACTTTTACTTAATATTACATACATGCATTTTTTCATATCATTACGTGTTCTTCAGGCTTACTATCCACATTATATATATATATATAATAAAATATATATATATATAAAATAAAAAAATATATATTTTTTTAGAGATAGAGTCTCACTGTGTCGCCCTCAGTAGAGTGCTGTGGCATCACAGCTCACAGCAACCTCCAGTTCTTGGGCTCAGGCAATTCTCTTGCCTCAGCATCTTGAGTAGCTGGGACCACAGGTGCCTGCCACAATGCCCGGCTATCCACATTCTATTTCATTGATGAGTACATTTCCCATTGCATTTTAAGTTGCTTTGATGTTTTTGGTTTTGTAAATAATACCACAATGAACAATATCATACTATAGCCTTTTTCATAATTTTTAGTATTATCTGAAGACATATTTTATGTATTTACATATGTATGTATTTATTTATTTTGCATTTTTTTTTTTTTTTGCAGTTTTTGGCTGGGGCTGGGTTTGAACCTGCCACCTCTGGCATATGGGGCTGGTGCCCTACTCCTTTGAGCCACAGGCACTGCCCTTATTTATTTATTTTTGAGACAGAGTGTGACTTTGCCACCATTGGTAGAGTGCTATGGTGTCATAGCTCACAGCAACCTCAAACTCCTGGCCTCAAACTCCTGCCTCAGCCTCAGAGTAGCTGCGATTATAGGTCCCTGTTACAACTCCTGGATACTTTTTCTATTTTCGGTAGAGACAGGGTCTCACTCTTTCTCAGGCTGGTCTCAAACTCCTGAGCTCAAGCAATCCACCCACCTTAGCCTCCCAGAGTGCTAGGATTACAAGCGCGAGCCACTGCGCCCGGCCTGAAGATATAATTTAAAGCTATAAAAAAAGCAAAATGACTCTTTCTGAAGTAAGATTATAATAAAATAAGGCAGGATCTGACAAGGTGAAAAGAGTCAGCTGCTAGTAGAGTAGATGGTAACATACCTTGAGGGGGAGGGAGGGCAGGGATGCAGAAGGAAGCAGGACCATTTGAAATATACATACAAAATCTGCTAAGGACAGTCCGTTTACATCATTATCTGTGTCCCTGGCACTCACCTTATTCTAGTCATTTTCATCGGGGGCCACAGTACCCTTTGGGAGGAGTTAGGAGTGTATAGGGCTGTCTGTGGCACTGGACTTTGTATCACTATGGACCAGTCTTGTTACCATTCCTTCAATACATGTGATCGTCTTAAAGAAACTGGAACCTTGGATAGCACCCCTGAATTGGCTCAGTCTACCTCTGAATATGGGGTCTTCATTTTGCTTCCTATTGTTTCTACCCTATTTCAATATTTGGGGGGGTTTGTTTAGGATTTCCATTTGTGAATTTACTGTTGAAATTATTTCTAAACATTTTACATTGACCTTTAATGTGAATTTATTTAAATCAAAGAAGGCTCATGAAATATGTTTTATTCATGTTCTGACATGTGTTCTTCATGTATGTGTGGAAAGCAGAATAGTGGTGGCTAATTATGGTGACATAATTTATATAAAGTGCTTGGAAAGCACAAATGTTCTTTTCCCCACCTTTGACATAAGTGTCTTCATTTCAGTGATTCTATCGAGAACTTGTCAAGCTGCCTGCAAGTGTTTTACTCTCCTCTACACGATGCGCGGCGCCCTGGGAGAGAGCAGTACTGGTCAACCAGGGAAGTACTCACTGGTGTGTGTTTTGTGTACCACCCCTCCCTCTCTTTTTTTCCCCATATGCGAACATTTTATTTAAAAATTCTGATTAAAGTCCAGGCACAGTGGCTCATGCCTATAATCCTAGCACTCTGGGAGGCCGAGGGGGGTAGATCGCCTGAGCTCAGGAGTTTGAGACCATCCCGAGCTATAGCGAGACTGTGTCTCTACTAAAAGTAGAAAAACTAGCCAGGCATCTGGTGGGCGCCTGTCGTCCCAGCTACTGATAAAGCTGAGGCAAGAGGATCGCTTGAGCCCAGGAGTTTGAGGTTGTTGGGAGCTATGCTGACACCGCAGCACTCTACCCAGAGCAACAGAGTGAGACTCTGTCTCGAAGTAAAGAAATAAATAAATAAAATTTAATATTTTTCCAATTTGTTTATTTAATCAAAAAATTTCAGTGAATCTTGAAGCACACTCTGGTAATATAACTAGTAACAATGATCCTAGAGGTGAAAAGTATTAAAAAGTTGCTGCTAACATTTATTACGTTTTGTTATTTTATTTTATTTTATTTTATTTTTTGCAGTTTTTGGCTGGGGCTGGGTTTGAACCCACCCCCTCTGGCGTATGGGACCAGTGCCTTACGTTTTTGAGCCATAGGCGCCTCCCTAGTTTTTATTTTTTTAAATGAAAGCATGAGAGGTTGAAAGTTGCTGCTGACTTTTAGAGTTTATAATAGTTAGAAGAAATCTAGAATTCTTATGATTGATTTATCTCGCCCACAACACATTCAATTATTTTGTATTTCCCCTAGCAATCTACTTATTATTTAGACCTATTCTAGTAGAAACAAATGTTAATTATGACAAAATTCAGACTGGGGTGATCGACAGGTAAAAAGTATACAAAAAAGTGATAGTTAGTATCCAGCACATCCAGATGCTATTAATTTTGGTTCCCTTCATCATGGCATTGTCTGAGTTGTGACCAGTGAGAGTTACGACAAAAATCTATAAGAGAATTTAGACATAGCACTTACCCACTGCTAAAATCTACTAACAAAAACCAAGACGTTGGGTTGGTTCATATCTGCTTCTGATTGGCTTAGTCACAATAGAGTTTCTTTATTTAACATTTATTTAATTTCCATGTCCTATCATTCAACAAACAAGTTTCATTGAAATTGTGCTGCTTGCCTCCTATTTCTTTCAAAGTTAAGGTAATCCATATTTACATGCAAGTGATTTTGTGATAATGTACTATCTTTAGGTTAAAGAAGCCTAGGGAGACCACGGTGGCACCACTTCAGGAGAAATCCAAAGGTAGGCGGGGTCATTCTTTTTTCCATCACATGTCTTGAGGTGCCACATACTTACCTTTTTAATTTTTTAATTTTCCTTCTTTCCTGTGATTTAATTGTCTTTGTTTTGTTACTACTTCTTTTAAGCTTTATTTCTTTTATAAACTTAGTGGATGTTAGGCTTATTATACATATACTCTCATGATCTCAGAACCCTGGGATAGACCCTTATCATGCCTTAGTTGGGCCATTACTAGCTTGCAAATTGGTCTTTTTGTTTTGAATCTCTAACCTTTGAAATCCTCAACAAAAGCCTGAAACCTTGACCTCTAATCACATCACTCTCCTGAAAAAGTCCTTCATCACCCACTGACTAAAGTATGAACTCTTTAGCCTTGCAATGAAGCCTTTACCATCTTCCCCCAACTTTCAGGTCTAGCTTTATTCTCTAATTAGTATTTTTATGAATCCTGTATATCTATGACATCCAATTACAGAAACATATTTATATACTAACAGTTTGGGTCCCAAAAAAACTACTCTTAAGTCAAGCTATTCCTAAATCCATGGTAACTAAGTGGATTTGCTGCAGCAAGGTATATTTCTACCATGGTCAAAATATGAATTTGTCCTTAAAAGCTTTAAACTCAGGAACTCCCATATCCACATTTCTGATATGTTTGATCAGAACTTCATTTTTAAAAAATACACATAGAAAGGTGTATGTAGCTCAGTGGGTAGGGTGCTGGCCACATACACCAGAGCTGGCGGGTTTGAACCCGGCCTGGGCCAGCTAAACAACAATGACAACTGCAAGAAAAAAATAGCTGGGCATTGTGGTAGGTGCCTGTAATCCCAGCTACTTGGGAGGCTGAGGCAAGAGAATCACTTAAGCACAAGAGTTTGAGGTTGCTGTGAGCTGTGACACCAAGGCACTCTATGGAGGGCAACATAGTGAGACTCTGTTTAAAAAAAAAAATACACATAGAAGAATTTGTTGAGGCAGGTAGTTACACTTTATAATGTTGCCTACAAGATGGTAGAGAGTTTCCTGTCATTCTGGTTATGGCTACAGCCCTCCTATGTGTTATAGATGCATGGGGCATTTGACCGAGGGAACCAGAAATGGCATGTGACCCATGCATATGTCTACCACATAAGTTCTACTATAAACTCTTAGCTGAAGTAATTTTAGTAATTTTACCCAAAGTTAATGGTAAAATTCTTGAACTACATAGTCAAAACTTCCATTGTGTCAATTGTGGTGTTTTGTTTATGATCGTCTAAGCCAGGGTTTTTCAATGGTGGCAGTGTTAGCATTTTTTTTTTTTTTTTGAGACAGAGTCTCACTATGTCACCCTCAGTAGAGTGCTGTAGCATCACAGTTCACAGCAACCTCAAACTCTTGGGCTTAAGTGATTCTCTTGCCTCAGCCTCCCAAGTAGCTGGGACTACAGGTGCCCACCACAATGTTGCAATTGTTTAGCTGGCCTGGACTGGATTTGAACCCATCACCTTTGGTGTATGTGGCTGGTGCCATAACCACTGTGCTACGGGCACTGAGCCAGCAGTGTTAACATTTTGAAGGAGACAATTCTTTGTTGTGAGGGTCTGTCTTGTGCACAGTAGTATGTTTCTCAGTATTCATGCCCTCTACCTACTAGCTGCTACTAGCATCCCTCAAGTTGGGAAAATAAAAAACATCTCTAGATATTGACAAATGTTTCCAGGGTAGAAAGTCACTCCCTGTTGAGAACCACTGGTCTAAGCATAACACCGTTAACATTATATGTTATTTCCCATTGTCCTTCAGTGTATCCAAGAATTCATCCTTTACCTAGGTGCAACAGTTATTTCCTCAAAAGATTAAGATTTTTAGAATCTTATTTATTTTTAATCTTTATTACAATCATTGTTATCTTTCTCTAGTGTGTTTATCACTTTCATGATTATGGAATAATGGAGTTGATAAAACACCTCCAAATAAACCACAAAAACTAAAAATACTAAGGAAGGTTTCTATTGATATTGTTGGTAACAGTCAGAATTGAGTTCTTAGTAGCTTTGTAAGGTCAGACTGGAAAGTCCATAAGGTTAAATATTTATAAACTTTTCCTTGGATTTTTTTCCCTTTGAATTTCCACATACTATGAATAACTTCTATAATCAACAGACAGCCTAAAACAAAAACATAAACATTAATTAGAATAAGAGACGTTTGTTTTGAATCATGAGCCAAATATTTACCTGCCTATTTTCCAACAGGCCAACTTTATGGCTCCTGTGTCTATTTACCTTTGTTTCGTCTTACTTACCTTTGTTTCTTACAGTGCCAATACTAATTTCTTCAACAAATTGGGTCTTCAGTAAATACTTTGTTGAAAATTATTTTCCTTCAGAGTCATACAAGAAGGAAGTTCATTTATTCATTCACTAAATATGAATTAAGTATCTCAATGTGCCAGACATTGTTCTAGGTGCTTGGGCTTTGGGTACATCCCTGAACGAAATAAAGATCACTGCTCTGCTATCGCTTGCAGCCTGTCATGAGGATATAGCCTCTGAACACTAAAAATAATAAATGAATCCATTGTATAGTATATATTATAAGGTAAGTAAGTGCAAGAGAAACACAAAAACTAAAAATAAGGTAAGGGAAATCAGGAGATCTGGATAGAGAATAGAGATGTACAATTCTAAATAGGATGGTCAGAATAGGTTTAACTGAGACAGTAATACTTGTGCAAAGACTTGAAAGAGATGAGTTAAGTCATTCTCTTGGGGCCACCAAAGGCTCAATACAAGGTGGTGCCTGGCCTGTTTGAAGAACAAGAGCCCAGTATCATTAAGTGTAAAAGATGAAGAGAAGTAATGAAGTAACTGATCATGTGGGCTCTTAGACAGAATTTCTTATTTAACTCTGTTTGAAATGAGGAGCTGGGAGTCACCTGTGGCTCAGTAGGTAAGGTGCCGGCCTCATATACCAAGGGTGGCAGGTTCAAATCTGGCCCTGGCCAAACTACAACAAAAAAATAGCTGGGCATTGTGACAGGCACCTGTAGTCTCAGCTACTTAGGAAGCTGAGGCAAGAGAATTGCTTAAGCCCAGGAGTTGGAGGTTGCTGTGAGCTGTGATGCTACAGGACTCTACAGAGGGTGATAAAGTGAGACTCTGTCTCTTAAAAAAAAAAAAAAGAAAGAAATGAGGAGCCATTGAATGATGTTTGATGTTTAAAAGGAATTATTTTAATTTGATCTAAGTTTTTAAAGGATTACTATGGCAAATTTCATCTATTTCAGTAGTTATACATTTTATTTATTTTATTTATTTTTTTCATTTTTAGACATTTTAAATTTTTCATAAGATGTTAATTAAGCCTCACAGTCACTAAGCAATTTTTATTTTTATTTATTTATTTATTTATTGGCAGTTTTTGGCCAGGGCCAGATTTGAACCTGCCACCTCCAGTATATGGGGCCGGTGCCCTACTCCTTGAGCCACAGGTGCTGCCTAACTAAGCAATTTTTTTTATTTTTTATTTTTTATTTTTTTTTTTGCAGTTTTTGGCCGGGGCCAATTATGAACCCTCCACCTCTGCTATATGGGGTCAGTGCCCTACTCCTCTGAGCCATAGGCGCTGCCCCCAACTAAGCAGTTTTTAAACATAGGTTTCATGATCCTTTTGACTTCATGCGTGGAGTCATTCATCTTCAAGACATGACCAACTTCAGAATCCATTAAAAATTTTACTTGAATTATGTTTTCCCAAAGAGAGGGTTCTGTGCTAGTTGTCTTTGAAAGTTTTCATACCATTTTAGAACCACATTTGCTGGAATGAACATTTCAGAGGGAGTTGGTGTCATCTGAGACACAGCAAATGATGAAGCAAAATTGTAGAAGTTGTCCAACATCTTTTGTGTGAATGAGGATACAGCAGCATTGCCTACAGGAGTCTACTGAGCCAGACTATCTAATAATTCCACTGAAATTTGAAGCTGAGCAACAGATGGAGTTTGGACAATATTCATGGCTCCTATTTTATTTATTTTATTTTATTTTTTGACACAGAGTCTCACTCTATTGACCTGGGTAGAGTGCCATAGCTCACAACAACCTCAAATTCTTTGGTTCAAATGATCCTCTTGCCTCAGCCTCCCAAGTAGCTGGGATTATAGGCACCCACAATGCCTACTAGTTTTTCTATTTTTGTAGAGATGAGGTCTTGCTCTTACTCAGGCTGGTCTCAAACTCCTGAGCTCAGGCAATCCACTTACCTTGGCCTCCAGAATGCTAGGATTTCAGGCATGAGCCAATGCACCCAGCTAATAGTTATACCTTTTAAAAAATCACCTTGAGTACTTTTCCCTCTGTCTATAATGGACAAGTTTTTGTCAGACCATGGCTGTGTTTGGCTTTAAATCAAGCTAAGAAATGTAATCTATACCTGGGTGACCATGTGCCCAGTTAAAGTTCCGTTATGGAAGAAAGAGTAAAAAGTTTTGAGAGTTTAGCTAATGATCTACCACAATTGTTTTGAAATTAAGATTTCTAGGTTTCTATTATAGGTATTTGGAAATGTAATTAATTTTTACAATTTGATCTTATAACTATCCACCTTCCTTTTTTGTTCTGTCCTTCTCTGGATTCAGTGTCAAAATTATAATGGCCTAATGGAATGAATTAGGGACTATTTTCTCTCTTCTATTTTCTGAAGGATATGACCTAAAATTAGAATGATCATTCTTTCTTGAAAGTCTAATAAAGTTTATTTGTAAAGTTATTTGGGTTGCTTATTTTCCTTGGGAGAATCTTTTAATGTTGATTCAATCATTTTAACTTTAGGGCTCTTAAGGCATTCTGATCCTTCAATTAATTTTGGTAAGTTACATTTTTTAGCAAATTTTGTTTTTTATCTAAGTTTTAAAATTTGTTGATATAAAATTTAGTCTTTGGTTTATCTGTAACTCTTTCCCTCTTTTCCTAATGTTGTATATGGGTGCTTTTTTCTTTTGTTTGATTAGTCTCATCAGATGCTTTCTGTTTTATTAACCTTTTTTTTTTTTTGAGACAGTGTGTCAGTATGTCACCCTTGGTAGAATGCTGTGGTGTCACAGCTTACAGCAACCTCAAACTCTTGGGCTTAAGTGATACTCTTGACTCAGCCTCCTGAGTAGGTGGGACTATAGGTGCCCACCACAATGCCCAGCTATTTTTTTGCTTGCAGTTGTCAATGTTGTTTAGCAGGCCCACCTCGGCTCAAACACTCCAGCCTCAGTGTATGTGGCTGGTGCCCTACTCACTGAGCTACAGGTGCCAAGACATTATTAATCTTTTCAATGAAGAACTTTTGTCTTTTTAAAAAATCTCTTCCATCATAACTTTGTTTTATATTTTATTGAGATTTTTTTCCTCTTTCCTATATTATCTTTTTTCTTTTCTTTTTTCTAATTTTTTTTTTTTGTTTACTTGTGTATCTTATATCTAGCATATAAATTTTCAACCTTCTTTACTAACACAGGAATTTTAGGGTATAAACCTCTTTTTGTACAACTTTTTCTGCATCACAGAAAAGTTTTGTGAAATTTAAAACTTAGCTACAAGTTTTTAAACATTTTATTCTGATTTCCTTTTTGACTGAGGAATAATTTGTAATATATGTCTTAATTTCTAAATATTTGAGAATGTTTGATTTATTGCTAACAACTTCTAAGTTAATTGCATTTGTCTATATAATACTGATTCTTTGAATTTTTTTCAGGTTTGCTTAATGCCTGGAATCTAGTTATTTTGTTGCTGGAGGGTCTTTTAAAGTGTCAGGTCCATTACACTGCTAAGAACAGGAGTCCTGACCATATTCTCAACTCTCTCTGAACTTCTCACTCATATTACACCTGCAAACAAAACAAAACAAACAAAAAATAAAAAACACATGGGGGAATTGAAGACAGGGGTTTTTTAACTGACACTTGAAACTGTTTGAAATTAAATAATAGTATTTTAAACCAGTGTGGGTCAGTATATTATTTTCAAAGACTTATGTGTTTCTAAATAGAAATATTTTTTACATATTTATATATTTAGAGGCAATATGTAGTGATTACATGAGGACTTTGAGTTTGAGATCTGGGTGTCGGTCCTGCTTCTTGACAGTTACCGGGTCTGTGCTCCTGACACATTCCTTAGCCTCCATAAATTCTTTTTAAAAATCTATAACTTGAGATAGATTGTTGTTTAGATAAAATAGATGTAAGGTATCTGACAGAGATCACCTGATAAATGTTATCTATTGTTATTACTACCACTCTATAATGGAAGCTTGATCAATGCTATTTCGGTTAAGTGAATGATTTATTTTGCTTTACAATTTTACTTAGCACTTTTGGGAAACGATTTTATTTGAAGAAAATAACTTGATAAGCATGTAAAGTATGAAATGAGTTAATTATTTACGCAGATCGAGCCTTTTACTTTGGAATAAGTTCCACAGCCATCCCCTGTTTTAGAAAGTACATTGCAGACTCAGATTTATTTTCATATAATTAAATGTAAGCCTTTCATTAGTTAAGTTTTTTTAGTTACATATTTTCTGAGGTGACTTGCTATCGCTGTCATAGTCACTTTAGAAAGTAAGCATTGATATTTGCAGTTCAAAGTGTATGTCATATGAAGAACTAGTAGTGTTTCATAGTCATTTGAGGAACATATATTTCACTCACACTGTATTTCATAGAATATTTTTCATCTGTGCTCAACTTAATTTTAACAGCTTATTACCACCACCACCACCCCCAGGTTGTAGCTTTAGTGACCCTCTCACTGGAGCATCGTCCCAATACTTACAGAGGCTTTCCAGAATGGCCATTTTGGAATATAATACCGTTCGCCAGGAAACAACCAGAAAATCAAAAAAAGGCAAGAAACAAGAACTACGAGATTGCTGATAAATTTCACAGAGTATGATGCTTTTTTCACTGATTTTTAAAGTATATATTTTCTTTTTTCTTTGTTTTTTAATACGTGATATGATGCATAATGATTTGCATAAAAATTGAAATGTAAATAGGAAATAAATATTTTGTGTCACAGATGGAACAATTTGTATTTTGTTAACATTACGGAGACCTTTAAGGTATGGTTTATGGGGATGTAAGCATAAGATAAATTATGCCTATTTATTTTATACATATTGATTATGTCTTTTGATTTCATTTGCTAAATATTTTTTGAGTGCCTGTCTTGTGTGATGAAATTTACAAGCTGCTGCAGAAGCTTTGAGGAGAAAGAAGTCCTGATCGTTAAGTTAGAAGGGGGTCAATAAGAACCCCTCCTTTTCCCTGCTTGAGTTTAGAAACAGTGTGAGATAAGTATTCAAGCAACAGAAATCAAAATATTAGCTTGGTTTGTTGATGAAACATGGATGGGAAACCCTGTCCTGAGTGTGTGGCACCAATAGTCCTCTCAAGCCTGAGCTTCAGAATGGGGCAGAGGTAAACACCGGGTAACAACCTCAGGCTGACCTGGCCCATTAGAGACTGTGCTGCCAAGCATGACAGGCCGATCCCAGCGGGGAAAGGTGGCTGGAGAGTGATCCCCAAACTCTTCCTCAAGAAAGCCTGAGGAGTGGGGAGAAGTGTGTACCTCCCAGAGAAAGGGGAGACAAGAAGGATACCAGTGACCCCAGGGAGAGTGGGTTCCAGGCCAGAAGAGGACCAGAGAATGTTATAGAAGGTCAGAAACAGGGCAGTCACATCCAGTAGGGTGTTCAGAGAAGGCCTCATGGAAAATGTGATGTTTGAAATGGAGCTTAAAGACAGGAGAGATGGAGATCGCTAAAGCTCAGGAGTTTAAGATGAGCCTGAGCTCACTAAAGAACAAGAACCCAAAAGACAAAGAGAGATGAAGGAGAAGATATTTTTAGAAAGAGAGGAAAACATAAGTAAACACATACTCTGATTTGGGAATGATGATGCATTTGACCAGAGCACAAGGTAGGATAGAGCAAGTATCATAAATTCAGACATCTGTAGGCACCAGCCATTACCAGAAGGAGGGACACAGTCTAGTGTAGGCTGTGGTGCCTGGCACTGTTTCTACAAGTGAAGGGCACTGGCTGCCTGGCTCCTGCTCTTTGTGCCATGTAGGCCCAGCATGCCAGACATTTCAACTTTTCATGAGAAGCCAGAATCTGGATTTTTATGTGAAAACTTCCAATCAGTGTATAAATCTTAGCAACTAGTTTAAAATAAGCAACTAATTAAAAACTTATGAAGCCATTGTATGGGCCAAAGAAAATTAACACGTGTAAGCCAGACCTGGTTTTGTGGGGCTGTTCACGTACAACTCCAGGGGAAAGGAATAGAGGGCAATGGGGCTTAAAAGACAACTTGATGACAGTTGATAGAAAATCTCCATGCTAAATGTGAGTTTAGATTTAATCTGTTTCCCCACTGGAGATTTGAGAATGAAAGTAAATAGTTGCTTCTGTGATTTGGCAAGATTCGTCCCAGTGTAATTGGTAGGCCAGATTGCAACAAGAGGACACAGAAAGTTGGGAAACCAGTTAGGAGGTTATTATAGAAATGAAGGTAAGAATCTGTCCGTAGAAGGAGAGAAGCAGGAATGGGAAGAAAGGACCTTCTTAATTAGGCAGCAAGGCAGAGGACTTAAAATTGAAATGTTTGGATATGGGATATCAGGAAAGGAAGAAGCAAAACCAACTTAAATTTCAAATCATAGGAGAAGATGCATCATTATGATGCATTGGCTACCAGAAAGATAACCACATAAATGGAAGTGGGCATATGTATTTGTGTTTACATGTGAATTTTGCTTGAGATTGATGTAGATATTGCCTGTATCTTTTCAATCTTTGGATCACCTCCCCCAAGTGTGGTCAATCATTTAAGCAATAGCAAGCTGGCAGAAGGTTATTCTAAAACAAAAATTTGATGAATTCTTTTTCAGAGGAATGCTTCTCAACTCCTTAGATAATCAGATGGATTTCATATATGGAACTACTGTGTACCCTATACATCTAATATAAACCTTATAAAAACCCTAAAAAATAAATAGGTGATATGATTCCTGCTTTATAAATGAATTCAATTTAGGGTCTTTATTTTATACTAGGTCTCTAGTCAAGAAATGGGAGGATTCTAAGATTCTAACCTACTAGATTTCAAAGTCCACAATCCTAAACTCCATGAAATATTAATTTTAAAAATGCTAAATTTAGATGATACATATAATTATGTTTTTCTTTTTTGTTTCTTTGGGTATTTTGACACAGTTTCATTATGTTGCCCTTGGTAGAGTGCTGTGGCATCATAGCTCACAGCAACCTCAAACTCCTGGGCTCAAGCCATTCTTTTGCTTCAGCCTCCCGAGTAGCTGGGACCACAGGCACCTGCCACAACACCTGGCCATTTTATTTGTTTGTTTGTTTGGTTGCAGTTGTCATTGTAGCAGACCTGGACCAGGCTCAAGCCCACCACCTTCTGTATATGTGGCTGGCACCCTACTCACTGAATTATGGATGCCAAGCTGCATATAATTATGTTTTAATAACCTAAAGTTCAGGGCAAGATAGTATTTCCACAGACAAAAATATCTCTTAAGACTGAGTTGAGTTACTGAGTGAGGACACTAACACATCTTGAAGCATTTATACCAGTAGAATGGAAAACTGGAATTGTGTACATGGATAATTATGTCTGCACCCCTGCCCCCTGATCTTCCCTATGAAAAAGCTCAACTCAAGCCAATTCAAGGAAGGAGTGGAATGCTTATGGAATGTTTGTTTCTTTTTAATAAATGAGATGTGTTGACAATAGTTAATCACCTTTTTAGCCTTGGCATTGATTAATTTAACTTATGTTTTTCATTAAATCTTTCCAAAAAATCTACAGGCTCTACTTCTGTAAATTACATGTACTTTTTTTGTTCCTTGTGAGGTTCCTAGAAAAACCAAAATGTCTTTAAATACACAGAAATTTCGAATCACCCCCAAGTAAGGTAAATCCGAAATGTAGAGATAAGATGAGATGCCAACTTCTGATTTTTCAGCTACCATGGATGTTAAACTTGTGTTTGGGATTGAGTACAATCTTTTCAGAAATGACTCTTCTGCATTTGTGACTGGGACATTCCTCCAGTATAAGCAGTATCAATCATAAGCTTGGGAAACTGTGCCTTATGATAAATATTTAGGATAGAAAGACAGAGCCTTGATTTTAGACTGAGAAAACAATTCTTTACAAAGTGTAATTGCTTCAGTGAAGGACAAATCATGAGTCAATGATAGTTTCAAAGACATTTCCTAAGACTCACTTCCTTTTCTCTATTTCTCCACTCACCAAGCAGCTTTCTTTCTTTCTTTCTTTCTTTTTTTTTTTTTTTTTTTGAGACAGAGCCTCAAGCTGTCCCACTGGGTAGAGTGCTATGACATCACAGCTCACAGCAACCTCCAACTCCCCGGCTCACGCGAGTCCTCTTGCCTCAGCCTCCCAAGTAGCTGGGACCACAGGAGCCCGCCCCAGCACCTGGCTATTTTTTGGTTGCAGCCATCATTGTTGTTTGGTGGGCCCAGGCTGGATTTGAGCCCGCCACCTTAGGTGTATGTGGCTGGCACCTTAGCCACTTGAGCCACAGGTGCCAAGCCAAGCAACCTTCTAATATGTGATTTAGACTCCTGAGTGAACATAATACAGCTACAAAAATCAGATACCTTCTTTGGAGGACATATAGATCTAGGATGGGGTATGTTAATTAATGGGTTGCTATTCTGGTTCATAGTACCTATAAATTTGATTGATGTGATCTAGTATACAGATCCCAATCATCAAACAGAGCCTCAAGCTGTCCCACTGGGTAGAGTGCTATGACATCCCAGCTCACAGCAACCTCCAACTCCCCGGCTCACGCGAGTCCTCTTGCCTCAGCCTCCCAAGTAGCTGGAAGGCTTTTTTAAATTAAAAAATCATTTTAGTATTTAAAATATATATATATATACTTTTAGAAATTTTAGCAATATAGCACAGTACAAAAAGAAAGTCTAAAATCACCTCAAATCTTACTACTTATAAATAACTTTAGGTGAACATCTTTGCATCTTTGCAGACAGATAAAAAACACTTATTAAAGTGGGATGATTCCATTGATGCTATGTTTAAATAAAGTTATTCAACTTAATTTTTACCCTGATATAAGAAAAACCTATGTGAAATAGAGGAATTTGCTTAAATTCAAATATTATGAATTTTAAAATTATTTATTATAAATCTATATTTAAATCCATTTTAGATTCATTTCTAAATCTAGATCTATAGAGATGTAGATTTCTTTCTTCCTTTTTTCCTTTTTTCTTTTTTTGAGAGTCTTACTTTGTCGCCTTGGTAGAGTACCGTGGCGTCATTAACACCCAAAAACCTCTAACTCTTGGGCTTAAGTGATTCCCTTGCCTTAGCCTTCCAAATAGCTGGTACTACAGGTACCCACTATAAGGCCTGGCTATTTTTTTTTATTGTTGTTGCAGTTGTCATTGTTGCTTTAGCTGATCTGGGCTGAGTCGGAACCCACCAGCCTTGGTGTATGTTGCTGGCACCATAACCACTGTGTTATGGGCGCTGAGCCAACACTTGGATATTTTTAGAAATGAGGTCTCACTCTGGCTCAGGTTGTTCTCCAACCTGTGAGCTCAGGTAATCCACCTGCCTCAGCCTCCCAGAGTGCTAGGATTATAGAGGTGAGCCACCGTGCCTGGCCTAGATTGTCTTTCTTAAAACATTCTTCTACAAAGCCTTTTAAAAAAACATTTCAGGATATTATGGAGGTACAAATGCTTTGGTTACATGAGTTACATGAGTGCTTTTGTAGAGAGTCAAAGTTATAAGGGAGCCTCTCACCCAGATAGTAGCATTGGACCCCTCCCTTCTTGTCCCCTCTCATCTGCTTGCTTTCCATTGAGTTTTAACACCAAATTGGTACATAAGTGTTGATCAATTAGTTCCTATTTAATAATGAGTCCACGTGGTGTTTGTTTTTCCATTCTTGTGATACTTCATTTAGAATAGTCAGCAGTTCCATCCAGGCTGTTACAAAAGGTATTAGTTCACCATCTTTTATTATGGCTGAGTAATACTCCATGATGTACATAAACCACATTTTATTAATTCACTCATGAATTGATGGGTCTTGGGTTGATTCCACATCTTTGCAATTGGGAATTATGCTGCAATAAACATTTGAATGCACATGTCTTCTTGATAAAATGGCTTTTTTTCTTTTGGATAAATACCCAGTAGTGGGATTGCTGGATCAAATACTAGGTCTACTTTTAGTTCTTTGAGGAATCTGCAGGCTTTTCAAACTGAAGTATGCATCCAGATCTCCTGGAGAACTTGTTAAAATCCAGATTCCTATAGGTTTAGAGTGGAGTCAAAGAGAATCTTCATTTCTAAAAGCTCCCAGATGATCCCACACTTTCAGTAGACCTGCCTTAGTACCATCTGCATCTGGAGCTACCTGGTGAACACTTTCAGACTACCATTGTCCAGGCTCAACCCTTAGAGACTCTGATCTAATTGGTTTGGGGTGGCCTACTGAACATGGATAATTTTTTAAAGATGCTAGGGGATCCTAAGTTGCAGTTAGGTCTGAGAACTACTATTGTGAGGTTGAGAGATTATGAAAAATACTTAGAGATTGGAACAGCCATTTTTCTTCTCACCAAAGCTTTGTGGTTGTTATTTCATTGTCTTCTGGCATTAACTGTTGCCATAGACAAATATGATTCTTCGCAATGTTTTATCCCTTAAATTATTTGCCATTCCTGCCTGGATGTCTGAAGATTTTCTTCATGCTTAAAACTAAATCAGAATATGATTCACTGTAGGTCGTACCAGTTCAAAATGTCCTGGAACACGGTGTGCTCTTTCAAGGCTGCTGATTCAATTCTTTTTGTATTTTTTGAAAGTTTTCTTTTATTAAATCTTTGAGTACTTACTCTTTCTGTGCCATATTTTTGAGTTCTCTACTTCAGGGACACCCAAAATTGGGATCATGTTCATCTGTTCTATATATCTGGAGAGTCGGAGAATAAGAGCTTGCCAATATTTTCTATTTTCTTTCAGATTGCTTAAATCTGTGCATTCACTGATGGTTATTTAATCATTTCTTCTAAGTCAGCAATTTCATTTCTGTCTCTTTTCTTCCTTGATGTTTCTAATTTATTAATTCTGTACTGATATTATTTGTGTCTCAAATTTGTTGTCTTAAATCTACAATCACTTTTTACCTACTTCTATGTCTAGGGATTGGCCACCTCTTTTTGATAAAAAGCAACAGAGTAAAAAATTTAGGCCTTGCAGACCAGTCTCTATTACAACCACTTAACTCTGACATTGTAGCGTGAAAACAGTTGTAGGCAATCTGTAATTAATGAGCATGACTGTGTTCCAATAAAATTTTATTTATAAAAACAAGGCACTGTCTAGTTGCTTCTCAGTAGCAGCAGTGTGTTTAGTACATAGTGTTCCCTTAGTAATTGTTAAAATGTTCCTCCACCCCCTTCCTAAGACAGCTCATAATTCATTGCCTCTGGGTTAGTTTCCTAATTTTCCTGGGAGTGGGTGCTGCTCAAAACACTTTGTTTATAAGCAGAAGGATCATCACCAGCTTGATTTAATAATAACTAATTCTTTTTACATGCTCATTATGTGTAGGGCATTGTACTAAATGCTTTCATCTACTAACCTGGTGAATCTTCCCAACAACCCAGCTTTACAATCCCTGCTCTACACATTCTCATTCCATTGCCGTGGGAGACTATTGCGCACCTCTCTTCTCTTGGGAAGTTCACCCTCTCCCTCTGAGCTTCTCCTAACTTCACTGAGAAAAACAGAAGCATTCAGCAGGGAACTTGCCTTTATTCCAAACCCTCATCTATGAACCCATCTGTCCCTGTACTCACACGAGTGCTACCATGTTCCCATGGGGAAGCCCTTCTCTTGCTCAGCAGATACAGGTTTATCTCCGCTCACTCTAGCAATCATATCAGTACAAGCTCCCCCTCTTAATACCATCATTTCCACTAGCATAAAACCTTGCTCCAAAATTGTCTTAAAAGAACATATGAGCAAACATTTTGTGATCTGCAACTCTGTTTCTTTGTTTCCCTTCATAGCAAAATTCCAGAGAGTGCTGTGTGCTCAGTCTCCCTTCCTCAACCCCCTTTCTCTCTTGAACCCACTCCACTGGCCTCCCTACTCCACTGAACAGCACTTGTCAAGGTATCTAGTCACCTCCCTGTTACCAAAGCCAATGACAATTCTCAGTCCTTGTTTGATCTCTCAAGCAGCTTTTGACATAGTTGCTCTCTCTTTTCCTTACGGAGGCTTCCAGAGCATTCTCTTCTCTCCATTCTCCTCCTGCCTTTCAAGCCACTTCCTATAACAACATCTACAGCTGGAGAAGTGGCATCGGTGGGACTGGGGCACCTCAAGGACAGAGACACCTTCCTTATTTCTGTCCCTGGTACTAGCACTGTGCCTAGCACCTAGTGTGAACTGAGAAGAATCTAGAGTTTTGCGAGAAAGATGTCAGAGTTAGAGATCAGTGATGACGAAACAGTTCAATCCAGAGGCACTGAACTCTTAGATAATGTGAGCAAGATGGGACCAACTAATGGATTTCCAATGAGTGGGGAACAGGTAGGAGACCCAGACAGGTGAGTGGCAAGCTTAGGTTAGGACCTCACAGAAGGAGGAAATTGAGCCTAGTCTGGCAGGCACTGTCTTAAAAAGCTAACAACCTGTAGCTGAGAGCCCATTTCCTGGTCTTTAGTCTCAGGACAGGTTTCCTGGGCAGCAGGCTCCGTGTTGGAGCTTATTGTGCAGGAATTTTACCAGCAGTGCTGCTGTCAGTAACAGCACCGAGGAGGGAAGCAGCCAGGATGATTGGTCAGAGGATTTGAACAGCAGTGGGGTCTCAGTGAAGGCTTTCCCCAACCCTATGTGGATCTACAGAGCTGGAAAAGTCCTTTGGGGTTATGCCATCTGGAAGCAAAGAGATTCACCTTTAATAAACTCCAGCCTTCCCTGCACTGATCAGTCACTGGATCATGGGGTGTGACACTCATTAATGTGGTCCTCTGCTGAGGGAAATTTCTGAAGGGGCTCTGGGGTGAACAACACCTGTTAACAGCTGGCGAATGAGTACTGCCCTAAAGGGGAGATCGGGGGCACAGCACAGTAGCCACCACCCTTTCTCCAGAGAAACCGCAGTACAGTATTAAGAGGGGAATGAAGACAAGACCACGAGTTCAGGAAGAAGATGGCTGGACCATGTATGGGTAGCAATCCCGTTAAGAGATGGCAGAAATGCATAGCCTTTACGCATAGGGTTAAGGAAGCAGATAAGATTGTGATGTACACAGAGACTGACACTGCGGAAAGCCATTACCTCCCTTAGGGCTAAGGGACCAAAGGGCCAAAGGACCAAAGGGAAGGAAATAGCATCACCTGATCCCAGTGGGAAGTGTTGCTGGGAAAAAGAGCCGCCTGGGAGGACCCGTGGTTATGCAGGCTGCCATAGATAGGGCTCTATGGGGAGCAGGCATGTCCCCAACTCCTTCCACCTCCTGCCAGTACCTGCCACGGCCAACCCCAGTTCAGAGTCAGTTAATAATGGAGTATGGGTGATGTGTTCCATGGAAATCACCTTCTTGGAGCACGGAGGAGGATGAAGAGAGAGCAGATCTGGGGTAACCAGATGAAGAACAACCTGCAAAGATAACAAGGTAAAAGCAGTCCGGGGGTTACAGCTAGGGGCAGGGCATGTGCCACTGGGTGTGGTGCTGCTCTCCCTCCTTCCAGGCTTTCCTACCAACTAAGGCTGAGGTTCACCTAGGGTCTGGGCCTAGGGCTGAGTCTGGGGTGGGCCCTGATGTTAGGATTGGACCCAAAGCTGGGGGAGTGGATGAGTGCAAAATTGAGCAATAGGCTGGGCTAAATTGTCTCAAACAGAAGGAAGGTCCCAGATGGAAGGGCGGGGGTCTGAGGGAAAGGAGGAGAATATAAGACAGCGAGAAAGCCCCCAAGGATTCAGAGGCCGTTGACCCCTGCCCCAAGTTCCCACCAATTCTGCTGCTTTTTCTGGTCCCAACTGAGGCCTCCAGCACAGACATGAGACGGGGCCCAGACCTTCCTTCCAGCAGCACTTGTACAAGTGAACCTGAATCTACCCTTCAGCCTGAACACTCCGTGGGATGCAGGGAGAAGGGTGTGGAGAGCAGGCAGCCTGGGGCCTGCAGGACTGGGCTGGACAGAGAGCAGCACATCTGCACAGCCCCGCACCATATAAACAGTCTCACTCACATCTGATAATGGAATTTCAAGGAGAGGGGCACAGGCAGGAGACCCAGATAGTGGGTCCAGATGATGGCAGAAAAGATTTTTTACTTTTCCTATATAGTCGGCGTGAACTGAGCACCCAGGAATCCTGTCTTCATGGTCTCCTGTTTTTAACCCCTCTGGTCTCCCTTCTCCCCAGCCTTGGCAGCTGGAGGTCAAGGCTCTGGAGGTTCCTTTTCTTGAGGAGATGGAAGGCAGCCCCTTATGGACAGGCTTGGTCTTTCAGGTTTTTCATGGTGGAGCGTCTGCATGGCAAACATTCATCCCTCTGGGTAAACGAGGCCACTCCCGTGGCACTGCTGTGATGTGGTAACCAAGCGAAGCTCCCTTCCCACCATGGGTGTGGCCAGGAATGAGGGAGACCAAAAGCCTTTTCTTCCCACTCTAAAAACAGTGACAATAATTGTCACTCTAGTGGTGAATGACTGAGCAGTGGCTCATCTGTGGAGTGGCTCTCCAGGTACATATTAGATGCAGTTTGAGCACCCCTAAGGGGAAAATTCGAAATCCAAAATACTCCAAAATCTAAACCTTTTTGAGTATGGACATGATACCACAAGTGGAAAATTCCACCACCCTGATCAGTCAGCAGCCATGGACATTAAGGCAAGACCCTCTGCTAGCATAACGATTATGATGTGCTGAGGCTCTGATAGTCCTTTAGCAAACAACTATTTTTAAATTAGGGGATCTACTGTACTTGTGTTTTAGAAATAATACTATTGCACACCTAGACTACAGTACAGTGTAAGTATAATTTTTAGATGCGCTGGGAAACCAAACATTTTGTGCAATTTACTTTATTGTGATGTTTACGATATTGTGGTGTCCTGGAACACAAACCTGAAATATCCTCCAGGTCCACCTATAACCGATGGGCTAGTTAATCTTCACTAATTCCTCCCCTGTGACACCACTGAGGGTTTCAAGCTTTAGGGGAGGAAAGCCTTCCCGTGACAGAAAATAGATACACTGCAGAACTCCAAACAACAGTTTAAAATTTAATAATAACTGGCATCTGCATAGTGATTTATGAATTAAACAACTTTTCAGGTGGCGCCTATGACTCAGAGGGTAGGGTGCCAGCCCCATATACTGAGGTTGGTGGGTTCAAACCCGGCCCCGGCCAACCTGCAACAAAAAAATAGCTGGGCATTGTGGTGGGTGCCTATAGTCCCGGCTACTGGTAGGTTGAAGCAAAAGAATCGCCTAAGCCTGGGAGTTGGAGGTTGCTGTGAGTTGTGTGATGCCATGGCACTCTACTGAGGGTGATAAAGCAAGACTCTGGTTCTATGAATAAATGAATAATTAATTAATGAAAAATAAACAACTTTTCACTCACTGTTTTAGTCTGTTTAGAGCAGCTACAACAAATACCTGAGACTGGTTAATTTATAAACAATAGAAATTTATTTCTCACAATTCTGGAGACTAGGATGTCCAAGATCAAAGCACCAGAAGATTCCATGTCTGGTAAGAGCCGCCATCTCCACTTTCAAGATGATGCCTTGTTGCTGAGTCCTCCAGAGTAGAGAAACATTGTTCTCACATGGCAGAAGGTAGGAGGACAAAAGGGTTGGGTCCCCTCCGTCAATCCTTTTTTTAAAGACAGAGTCTCACTCTGTCCCCCTGGGTATAGTGCCATGGTATCATCACACCTCACAGCAACCTCAAACTCTTGGGCTCAAGTCATCCTCATGCCTCAGCCTCTCAAGTAACTGGGACTACAGGCATCTGTCATAATGCCTGGCTAATTTTTCTACTTTTTGGTAGAGATATGGTCTTGCTCTCACTCAGGCTGGTCTCAAATTCCTAAGCACAAGCAATCCACCTCTTTCAGACTCCCAGAGTGCTAGGATTGCAGGTGTGAGCCACCATGCCTGGCCTGCCAATCCCTTTTATAAAAGTGCCTAATCCTCATGGCCTCACTGCCTCCTAAAGTCTCCTAATACTGTCACATTGGCAACATCTGAATTTTGGGAGGACATATTCCAATCCTGGTACTCATATGACTTCATTTGCCCATTGGAAGATGAGGTCACAAACGGGTGTAACACAGATAATCTTGTGGATGATGACAGTAGAGGCCTCTCACATCAAGTGGCTCCCGTGGTGTCACCCAGTTTCTAGGAGGCAGCTTCCCACAGCCCTCTATCACCAAGTCCATCATAGATGCATATAATCAGCTATATAATTTCAAGTGTTTAATATATCTTTGGTTCTGATTTTTCTGTATTTTCTAAAAATAAGGAGGACTGGCGGCACCTGTAGCTCAAGCAACTAGGGTGCCAGCCACATACACTGGAGCTGGCAGGTTTGAATCCAATCCGGGCCCACCAAACAACAATGACAACCACAACCAAAAAATAGTCGGGCATTGTGGTGGGCGCCTGTAGTCCCAGCTACTTGGCAGTCTGAGGCAAGAGAATTGCTTAAGCCAAAGAGTTTGAGGTTGCTATGAGCTGTGAGGCCACAGCATTCTACCCTGGGTGACAGTGTGAGACTCTGTCGCAAAAAAAAAAAAAAAAAAAGAAAGAAAAAGAAAATAAGGAGGACTGCCACCTAGAATTATGAACAGCTAGCTGTTACTTGAAAGGGTTTGGGGTGTTGAATAAAGGACTAATGTCAGCAGACAGTCCAAGTCAGAAGAAAGTTGAATTAAGACCTGTTTTAGAATAAATATTTGAGATTCCTTGAACAGTTCTTGGCTTTTAATGTATGGTGTTTCCAAAATGCTTACAGTTTGTACCCTGATTGATGCTTATGTTTAAAGAAGTATAGAAATTGCCATCAGTACCTGGCGCTCCCATAGAGTCTTAAGCTAAACACAGAAAATGTATGTGTTCACCATTACAGGCACAATTTACAGCCCGTGGAATGCAAGTTAATATCTACACAAAATGGGTATGTGAGGAGAGGAATGCTTTTGATTCAGTGAGTATTTTGCATGTGCCATGTTCTGACCTGAAGCTAGAGAGACTTCAGCCTGCAATTTTTCTATAACCTAAAAGTAATCTGAGATAATGTGTGCATGAAAAGAGACCCAAAACCCATCTTTCAAAACCTTGATCTGGCGAAATAAAACCATCAGAAATCTCATCCTATACCTGGTTATTTCTGAGGCAGCTGACAAACTTAAAGTCTCGGTTATACAGTGTTATTCTGGTGACAACAACTGAAAAGATGGAAGAACAGAAGACATCTTTGGTTCATGCAAGCCAGTTTCATTTAGTGTAAATGTATCTTAGCAGATTAAATATCTTTACAAATCGATGTACAATTTGATCGACTTGGAATATATACTTGAAACAATTTCTGGCAACCATCCTCTTCTCTCCAACTACAAGCTGTGCTTCTATAAGTATTTTTTTTAATTGTGATAAAATATACAAAATATAAAATGTATCACCTGAACTATTTTTCAGGTGTACAATTCAGTAGCATTAAGTACAGTCACTTCTATAATTTTGTGTGCTTTTGGTGTTTTGTTTAGGATTGACGTTCTTTCTTACAGTATCCCCCTCACCCCCCAATATGGCTTTCCAACATATTGGCAGAAAATTCTGAACTTTGTACAAAAAAGAAAAAAGAATGATCTACATAGCACCTGTGGAAGGATATCTCATCAAAAACTTAGTGAAGATAAGTCTCAGAACATGGAGAGTTTGAAGCAGGAGGATTGCTTGAGACCAAGTGTTCAAGACCAGCCTGGGGAACATAGAAAAGCCCCCTACAAAAAATTTTTTTTAAAAATTAACCAGGCCTGCATCACCACACGCTTGTGTTCCTAGCTCCTCTAGAAGCTAAGGTAGGAAGCTGGCTAGAGCCCAGGAGTTTGAGGTTGCAATGGGCTATGATGATGCCATTGTGCTCCAGTCTGAGTCACAGAGCAAGACCCTGTCTCTCTCCCCACCCCCAACCAGGAAATCTGAATTGGTGGAGTGAGCTGCTGAGACCTTTACTGGTGCTTTGCCTCATGCTACTGGAGCCCAGTAGGCCTTCTCTCCTGGGCTGCAGTGTGGATGGAGGGCTGGGAAGTGGTGGAGGGGAGAGGGAAGTATTAACTTCTCAGAAAGAAGTTGAAGGTTTTCTGTTTCTTTTCTTTCTTTTCCTTTTTTTTTTTTTTTTTTTTTTTTTGTCAGTAAACCTTGTAGAGAAGTAGCTTTTTCTGTTTCTAAGGCAGGTCTTCATCAATGCTATGGAGGCTAAACAGATCTTTTGATGCCTTGGGACCCTTCCATTGCCAAACTCTAACTGATGGACTCTCTGGTTCTATGGTGGAGAAGGAGAGGAATGAGCTTTTTAGTGCTGGAGGACTCTGATTCAAAATAGGTTGGAGGTGAGAGAATATTTCTGCATTCTGAGGATCAGACAGGCACTCTTGAGCTCCACCATGACACAGGTCTGGGGGCTGTGATAAGGGGCCAGGATGTTTGGGGCTGGTAAATGTTTGTGCGGGTGCCTGAGAGGAGCGGCTAAATCAGAGGATCCATCCTTCTCAACCCCACAGCTTTAGGAAAGAGTGGAGTTAATCACAACTTCAACACTGATGGGAACTGATCTTAGAGAGAGGATTACAAGCTGCCAGGGAAATGTAGAGACTCTGGTATTGCTTATAGAGACCACATAGGACTGAAGACAAAGAGAGTTCTAGTCAAATCTCGAGATGAAAACACAATACTAATAGCAAACAACAATAGTCCATAAAGTAGAAGGGAAGAGGAGAGAGAGAGGTAGGAGGGGATATGGGAGAAGGGAGGGTATTCGGGAGGACCTCACCTAATGTGCATGATGCAATGGTACATTTCAAAACTATTAAGAAATGAGTATAATTGTGATGGATGTGTTACTTGGTTCAAGGTAAACATTTCACATTGTATATCGAAGCAGTACCCTGAACCCCATAAATACATCAATGTACAAAGTTATGATTTAATAAAAAAAATTATTAAAAAATAAATAAATAAAAATAAAATAAAATAAGGAAGTTCCAAAAAGAAAGAAAACTTAAAACACAGTAGCAAGATTTGGAGGCCTGCACTTTAGGGGGAGCCCTGGACAGGGGGACGAAAGGGCGTAGACACCCTCGTCTCACTGCAGTTCAAACCTGTGAATTCCTGTGAAAGTTGTAGTAGCTCAAGGAATCTTTCTTATGATTTGGCAAGATTGGAACGCCATCTACTTGAGTTCTTTTTTTAATTGTAAAGTTTAATTATGGTTCAGAAAAAATTGAGCAAATAACTTTCTCTGAAAAAGTACTCGGTAGATAGCAGTTATTGGGGGATGGGGTGGATAAGTTAAATTACCATATTTTCTATTCTGAAAATGGTAAAAATTCCCATTTCCAGTCTGATTGTAGAGATACATATGCTCAAAATGACTAAATACAACAGGAAAAGCAAAACTTATAAAGATAAGAGGACATGATGGTCTCCAAGAGAAAATCTCAGAAGAAGATTTTCAATGGCAACAAGAATGTTTCCCTACAATTTGAAGTTCTTTTCAGTCATGTTTGTCTTTTGCTCCTTGTTTGAGGATGTGTGTGAACTCAGTGCAATTGAAATTCCCCTTTTGTCCGTAGGTGCTTCTCTGTACAGCGCAATCACCTCCTCATCTATAAAAGGATCACCCATCGTTGCAGCAGCTCTCTGGGGCACTAATCATGAATAGTGTCGGTTGCTTCTTCACCAAAGCAAGTAAAAGCATTTCTGATGACATCTTCTGGATCTGTGCCATTTAACTTCTCACCAAACATGGTGAGGAACATGGTGAAACTGATGGGTCTGGAAGCCTCATTCATCACGGCAGCCAGATACTCATCAGTTGGATTTTTCCTCAGTGAGATCTTCCTGGTCAATGAAACCATCTCTCTTTTTGATCAATCATGTTGAAGGCCTTTTTGAATTCCTGATTCTGTGACTGGTCAAACATGGCAAATACATTAGATGAGCTGAGGGAGCTTCTTGGTGGCCTTGGTCTTTGCCTTTTTACTAGACATGCTGGTGGTTAAATCCCTGCAGAGCCACAAGAATCCGAGCTCCTCATTGATTTCCTGGCTACTGCTTTCCCTACCCTTCTACCTCAAGAGCCTTGAGCCACTAAAAACCAACCCTACTCAAATTCTTTCAAATTCTTCTTTTGTTTTGAGACAAGAGTTGGTTTGTTGTTTTTTTTTTTTGTTTGTTTTTTTGAGACAAGAGTTACTCTGTTGCCCAAGCTGGAATGCCATGGCATCATCATAGCTCACAGTAACTTCAAACTCCTGGGTTCAGGTGATCCTCTTGCCTCAGCCTTCTAAGTAGGCCCTTGGTAGAGTGCTGTCTGTTCACAGCAACCTTAAACTCTTGGGCTCAAGCAATTCTCCTGCCTTAGCCTTCCCAGCAGCTGGGACTACAGGCACCTGCCACAACACCCAGCTATTTTTTTGTTGCAATTGTCATTGTTGTTTAGAAGGCCCCGTCTGGGTATGAACCAGCCAGTTTCAGTGTATGTGGCCAGCTCCGTAACTACTGTGCTATGGACACTGAGCCTCTTTTTTTTTTTTCAGTCAGAGTCTCAAGCTGTCGCCCTGGGTAGAGTGCTGTGGTGCCCCACTGTGCAGCAACCTCAAACTCTTTGGCTTAAGCAATTCTTTTGCCTCTGCCTCCCAAGTAGCTGGAACTACAAGCTGCCACCACAACGTACCACTATTTTTTTGTTGCAGTTGTCCATGTTGTTTTAGCTGGCCCAGGCTGGGTTCAAACCCTCCAACCTCAGTGTATGTGGCTGGCTCCCTGCTGACTGAGCTATAGGAACCACCCACCTGGCTAGTTTTCTCTACTTTATTTATTTATTTTGAGACAGAGTCTCATTTTGTCACCCTTGGCACAGTGCTATGGCATCATAGCTCACAGCAACCTCAAATTCTTGGGCTCAAGTGATTCTCCTGTTTCAGCCTCCCGAGTAGCTGGGACTTTAGGAGCCCACTACAACACATGGCTATTTTTAGAGATGAGGTTTTGCTCTGGCTCAGGCTGGTCTCAAACCTGTGAGCTCAGGCAATCTATCTGCCTTGGCCTCCCAAGTGCTAGCATTAAAGGCATGAGCCACCTTGCCCAGCTATTCTTTTATTATATTATTATTATTTTTATTTTTATTTATTTATTTTTTTGTCGAGACAGAGTTCTACCCTATGCTCTGAGCAGAGCACAATGGCGTCATAACTCACTGCAATCTCAGACTCAGGCTGTGAGTATCCTGCTGCCTCAAGCCACTGAGATTACAGGGGTTCACTGAGGCACCCAGCTAGGTTTTTCATTTTTTTATGAATCAGGGTCTCAGTCTTGCTCAGACAAGACTCAAACTCCTGAGCTCAAGCAATCCTCGCGCCTCAGCCTCCCACAGTTCTGGGATTACAGGCATGAGCCACTGTGCCCGGTTATTTTTTTATTTTTTAGGGTAAACATTGAGGGTACAAAGAATTAGGTGACACTGATTGCATTTGTTAGATAAAGTCTCTCTTATACTTGTCTCCCACCCCAAGAGGTGGGCCATACACTGTGACCCCCATCCCTGTCCCTTCTCCCCACTCCCTCATTTCCCTATCCCCCACTACTGCTTCCATATTATAATTGAGTAAATTGGATTCATGATTCTCCATTCTTATGATGTTTTACTAAGAAGAATATGTTCCACCTCCCTCTAGGTGAATACAAAAGATGTAAATTCTCCATCTTTTTAATGGCTAAATAGTATTCCATGGTATACATATACCACAGCTAGTTAATCCATTCTGTGTTGGTGGGCATTTAGGCTGTTTCCACATTTTGGCAATTGTAAATTTGAGCTGTGATAAACAGTCTAGTGCAAATGTCCTTGTGATAAAATAATTCTTTTTCTTCTGGGTAGATGCCTAGTAATGGGGTTGCAGGATCAAATGGAGGTCTAATTTGAGCTCTTTGAGGGTTCTCCATACTTCCTTCCAAAAAGGTTGTATTAGTCTGCAGTTCCACCAGCAGTATAAAAGTGTTCCCTTCTCTCCACATCCATGCCAGCATCTGCAACTTTGCGACTTTGTGATGTGGGCCATTCTCACTGGAGTTAGATGATATCTCAGAGTAGTTTTGATTTGCATTTCTCTGATAATTAGGGATGATGAGCATTTTTCATATGTTTGCTAGTCATTCATCTGTCTTCTTTAGAGAAGGTTCTATTCATGTCTCTTATCCTGTGATGTATGGGGATTGTTGGGGTTTTTTTGTTGATTCTCTATAGATCCTAGTTATCAAGCTTTTGTCCGATTCATCATATGCAAATATCTTTTTCCATTCTGAATGTTGTCTGTTTGCTTTCGTTGTTGTTTCCTTCACTGTACAGAAACTTTTCCATTTAATTAAGTCCTATTTGTTTATTTTTGTCATTGTTGCAATTGCCACAGAAGTCTTCTTCATAAAATTTTTCTCAGGCCGATATCTTCAAGTAGTTCCCCCACACTTTCTTTGAGGATTTTTATTGTTTCATGCCTTAGATTTAAATCTTTTATCTATCTTGAATTAATGGTCCAGTATCAGTCTTTTATATGTGGTTATCCAGTTCCCCCAGCACCATTTAGTGTATGTTCTTGTTTGGTTTATCAAAGATCAGATGGCTTTAAGATGTTAGTTTCATCTCATGGTTTTCTAATAGGTTTCAGATATCATTTTCTCTATTTTTGTGCAAATACCATGCTGTTATAATCACTATGGCCTTGTAGTATAGTTAGAAGTCTGGTAGGGTGGTCCTGCCTGCTTTGTTTTTATTACTAAGAATTGTCTTGGCTATACAGGGTTTCTTCTGGTTCCATACAAAATGAAGAATTATTTTTTCCCAAATCTTGATAGTATGATGATAGTATTTTAATGGAGATTGCATTGAATCTGTAGATTATTTTTGGAAGTACACACATTTTGACAATATTTATTTATTTATTTTCTGAGACAGAGTCTCAAGCTGTAGCCCTGGGTAGAGTGCTGTGGAGTCATAGCTCATAGCAACCTCAGACTCTTGGGCATAAGTGATTTTCTGCATTCAGCCTCCCAAGTAGCTGGAATTATAGGTACCTGCCACAATGCCCAGCTATTTCTTTTTTTTGTTGCAGTTGTCATCATTGTTGTTTTAGCTGGCCCAGGCTGGGTTCAAACCCACCAGCCTTGATGTATGTGGCCGGTGCCCTACCTACTGAGCTACTACAGGTGCTGCCTTATCTATTTATTTATTTATTTGGCTGGGGCCGGGTTGGAACCCACCACCTTCAGTATATGGTGTCTGCGCCCTACTACTTTGAGCCACAGGCACCATGCTATTTATTTATTTTTATTGTCACTCTGTCACCCTCAGCAGAGGGCTGTGGTGTCATAGCTCATAGCAACCTTAAACTCTCCGGCTCAAGTGATTCTCTTGCCTCAGCCTCCCTAGTACCTGGGACTACAGGTGACTGCCACAGTGCCTGGCTTTTTTGTTTGTTTGTTTGTTTTTGTTTAGCAAGCCCAGGCTAGGTTTGAACCCACCAGCCCTGGAGCATGTAGCCAGCACCCTAACCACTGAGCCATAGGAACCCCATTTTGGCAATGTTGATTCTTCCCAGCCATGAGCATGGTATGTTCTTTCATTTGTTAATATCTTCTGCTATTTCTTTTCTTAGGGTTTTGTAATTTTTGTTGTAGAGATCCTTCCCTTTTGTTAGGTATATTCCTAGGTATGTCTTTTTTTTTTTTAAAGCTACTGTGAAGGGAATTCTGTCCTTGATTAGCTTCTCATCTTGGCTTCGACTGACATATACAAAGGCTACGGATTTGTGGACATTGATTTTATATCCTGAGACATTGCTGTCATTTTTGATGACTTCCAGGAGTCTTGTGGTTGAGTCTTTGGGTTTCTCTAAGTATAAGATCATATCATTGGCAGAGTGAGAGTTTGACCTCCTCTGCACCTATTTGGATGCCTTTTATTTCCTTCTCTTGCATGATTATATTGGCTAGAACTTCCAGCACTATGTTGAATAGCAGCAGTGATAGAGGACAACCTTGTCTGGTTCCAGTTCTAAGTGGAAAAGCTTTCATTTTTACTCCATTGTGTATACTATTAACTGTGAGTTTGTAGTAGATGGCTTCGATCAGATTAAGAAATGTGCCACCTATACCTATATTCTTAAGTGTTTTAGTTAGAAAAGGATGCTGAATTGTATAGAATGCTTTTTCTGCATCTATTGAGAGGATCATATGGTCCTTGTTTTTGCTTCTCTTGATATGGTGAATTATGTTTATGGACTTGGGTATGTTAAACCAGCCTTGCATCCCTGGGATGAAACTTACTTGATAGTGATGAATGATTTTTTTTGAAGTGTAACAGTAATCTATTGGCTAGGATTTTATTGAGAATTTTTGCCTCTCTATTCATTATTGAAATTGGTCTGAAGTTCTCCTTTTTAGTTGGGTCCTTTCCTGGTTTTGGTATCAGGGTGATGTGTGCTTCATAGAACATACTGAGGAAGATTCCTGCCTTCTCAATTTTTGGGAATAATTTCTGCAGTATGGGTATAAGATCTTCTATGAAAGTTTAATAGAATTCTGGTGTGAAGCCATACCAGACCAGGGCATTTTTTTGTTGGGAGATTTTTTATTTTTTCTTCGATTTCAGTTCTTGAAGTCAGTCTGTTCAAGAGGTATATTTTTTCTTATTTAAGTCTAGGGAGAGGTTGTGACTCCAGACATTGATCCATTTCCTCCACTTTGTTAAATTTCTGGGCATAGAGTTTCTTGTGGTACTCAGCGATGATCTCTTGTATCTCTGTGGCATCTGTTGTTATTTCTCCTTTATCATTTCTCATAGATGTTACTAGAGATTTTACTTTTCTGTTTCTAGTTAATCTGACCAAAGGTTTATAAATTTTATTTATTTTTTTGAAAAACCAACTTTTTGTTTTATTAATTTTCTGAATGATTCTTTTGTTTTCAATTGTATCAATCTCTGATTTAATTTTGGTTATTTCTTTTCTTCTTCTGGATTTGGGATTAGATTGTTCATCTTTTTCCAATTCCATAAGATGGTTTATAAGCTTGTTGATGTGCTCTCTGTTTTTTGAAGGTAGGCATCTGATGTGATAAATTTCCCTCTTAAGATTGCTTTTGCTGTATCTCATAGGTTTTGGTAACTTGTATCTTCATTGTTGTTATGTTCAAGTAATTTAATGATTTCCTCTTTTATTTCTTCCTGAACCCAACTATCATTCAGCATAATGTTGTTTACTTTCTAAGTCTTTGTGTAGATATGAATATTTTTGTTGGAGTTGAGTTCCACTTTTATTGCCTTATGGTCTGAGATGATACAAAGTATAATTTCTATTTTTTAAATTTGCTGAGGTTTGTTTTGTATCCTAGGATGTGGTCAATTTTGGAGTATGTACCATGGGCTGATGAGAAAAATGTATATTCCTCAGCTTTAGGATGGTATGTTCTGTATATGTCTATTAATACCATTTGTTCTAGGGTCACTTTTGCTTATTATTTTTTCTTCATTAAATCATAAGTGTGTACATAAAGCATGTATGGGGTACAATGTGCTGATTTAATATACAATGTGGAATGCTTACATCTAACTGATTAATATAACCATCTCCTTGCTTACTTATTTGTTGCAGTTGTCATTGTTGTTTAACTGACTTGGGCTGGGTTTGAACATGTTTTGGGGTATGTGGCTGGTGCTATTACCACTGTGCTATGGGTGCCCAGTCATGTAGAGCTGGTCTTGTTGTGGCAAATTTCCTCAGTGTTTATATGTCCACCAAAGATTTGATTTCTCCATCAATTTTGAAGCTTAGTTTAGCAGGATACAGAATTCTGGGCTGAAATTTGTTTTGTTTAAGAATGTTGAAGGTGGATGATCATTCTCTTCTGGCTTGGAAAGTTTCAGTGAAAATGCCTGCTGTCATCCTAATGGCTCTGCCTCTGTAGATCAGTTAGCATTTACTATTGGATGCTTGCAAATTTTTTTCTTTCATTTGGACTTTGGATAGGTTCATTACAGCGTGTCTTGGAGAGGCTCTGTTTGAGCTGAGATGCCACAGGGTTCAATACCCATCTGAAAGGAGTGTTTTGGGGTCTTTAGTAAAACTTGGGAAATTTTCATTTATGATAGTCTCCATTATGGCTTCCATTCCTTTGGGACAATCTTCTTCCCCTTCAAGGATCCCTGTTATTTTATGTTTGAATGCTTCATAGAGTCTTATAGTTTTCTAAGTGCCTATTCTGCTTCCTGGGTTAACTCAAAAACTTTATCCTCTAGCTCTGAGGTTCTTTCTTCTCCATGGTCTAACCTATTTTTTATACTTTCTACTGCATCTTTACATTCCCTAATTGTTGCTTTCATTTCCTTAAGCTCTGCCTCTAACTCTTGGACTTAAGTCATTCTCTTGCCTCAGCCTCCCAAGTAGCTGGGACTACAGACACCTGCCACAACACCTGGCTATTTTTGGGTTGCAGCTGTTTAGTTGGCCCAGGCTGGGTTTGAACTCACCACCCTAAGTGTATGTGGCTGATGCTGTAACCACTGTCCTCCAGGCGCCTGAGCCAGTCCTTCTTTTTCCTTCTTACTTCCTCCTTTGCTTCAAATTACCTTATCTTGGAGCTTAGATCTTAAAGTGGCCTCAGGCTAAGCAGAGCCAAACTCTTCCTCCTGGCCAGAAAAATAGGAGTTCTTGCTCTTGATGACAATATGTTGTAATACATGACCAGGACATTCAGTGGCATGGTGATTTTTTTTTTTTAGGAGATGGAGGACACAGCCAGCAACGTCTATGGTCTTTATTTTTAACTTAGTTGCCTTCTGTGATTGCCTGGTTGTTTTCTCAGCAGTCAGAACCTCCTGGCTTGGGATCTTAAAGTTCATAAGAATCCTTAAGGGGCAGGTCTCACAGTGCCTCCTGACTCCTGTTCCCATGGGGTATGGGAGTCCCTCAGCCTGTCCCAAAAGTGGAGTTCTGATCCTGGCAAGTGGAATTAAGACAGCCATACTTTAGGCCCCTGTTAAGACTTTCTCCTGACCTTCACACAATGGCAGCTCCCTGGCCACTGAGACCTTCTCAGTATGGCTGACAAATCCACTCCAACTAGCATTCAAATCTGATTGCTGTATATTGTTCAAGTCCATCCACTCTTCCAAGCTTTCCACTCAATGTGTAGCTTCTCCCAACAACTGAGAACTCCAAAAAAGCTTCCTCCCATCCCAGACCTCTGTGGGGGGCCAGTCAATCTCAGTAGGTTACAATCACTTGCCTAATTCATCAGCTATCCACTGCTGAGGATCATATGCCATATCCAGACCACCATCTGCTCTCTGTGCTCCCTGAGCTTCAACTCTCAGTAAGGTCTCTGTTCCAGGTTCTCTCTGGGTTCTGGGTTCTCCCCTTTCCCCTAGTCATTCAAAGAGAGTTCAGCTAAATGATCCTTCAGATCTGTCATCTTGGTCTGCACCCTGCTAGTTTTTTCTATTTTTAGTATAGATGGAGTCTCACTCTTACTTAGCCTGGTCTCAAACTCTCCAGCTCAAGTGATCCACACACCTTGTCCTCCCAGAGTACTAGGATTACAGGTGTGAGCCACTGTGCCCAGCCCCCTACTCTTGAGTTCTTTAGTTGTAGGTGGCCTTGCATGAGTATTTCCATGGGAGCATATAGTTTCTGTGTGTAGAGAGATTATTCATATCAACTGAGCACCCACTGAGCCTGAGATGTGAAGCACTGCAGGAGACACTGAAGGGTAAGTGGGCTGTAGTTTTGTTTTTGTTTGTGCTTTTTTTTTAGAGACAGAGTCTTATTTTGTCACCCTCGGTAGAGTGCCATGGGATCATAGCTCTCAGCAACCTCCAGCTCTTGGGCTTAGGCGATTCTCTTGCCTCAGCCTGCCAAGTAGCTGGGACCACAGGCACCCACCAGAATGTTTGGCTATTTTTTGTTGCAGTTTGGCCTGGGCCAGGATTGAACCTGCCACCCTCCGCATATGGGGTCGGCACCCTACTCACCAAGCCACAGGTGCTGCCCCAGTCTATGGTTTTTTGACTCCAGAGATTTTACGTGCTAGTGTGGATGGGTGAACAAGGATAGCATATGATGGGATGGCTGAGTTACAGCACTGACTTTCTTTAAAATTTTATTTTTGACATATTAAATCAGTAGGTGAAATATGAGGAAATCTATTAAGAAAATTACTAATTAATTTATTATAATACACATTGATCTTGAATATAGCAGGCACTAAGTTAGCCAATGGAAATCCAAAGAAAAATAAGTACAATCCTTGTCCTTGCAGACCTGACACACAGGAAAGGGAGAATGACAACCATTGGAGACATAGGAGAGGCATCAGCTCCCCATGTCTCTGCACCTTCCTGTTGAGTGGAATTCCCAGAACTACTTGGATACCAGAGCAGCCTGGTCCATGAAGTCATTGAAGAGTGGCAGGCTATTTGGGCAGGCAGGGAAAGGAAGGTAGAGGAAGGGCAGTGTGAGAAAGGGCAAGAGGAGAATGCCCCCCACCCTAGGTCTGGACATGTTACCTACAATGATCACTCTGCCATGGCTAAACCTCTCTAAGACAGCAGGGTTAAAGCTCCGGCTTCCAAGTGGCCTGAAAAAATTTGACAGCCTTGCCCCCTCCTATTTCTCTCCAGGCTCATGGAAGCTTGTCCTTGCCCTTGGAAGAGCTATAGAGTGTAGCTATGGCCTGAAGCAATTTCCAGTCCCTCTTGAGTCCCAGCCAACGAGTTAGGGAGGTGACCTTGGGAGCCAGACTGGAGCCCCACAAGGCTGGCTGGCTGCTGAGTGCCATATCTGTTGTTTTCAGAGTAGTTGGGGAAGTGGAGTATCATGAACCTTCTAGCAACCTGTAGGCATCCTTTTTTTTTTTTTAGACAGAGCCTCAAGCTATCCCCCCTGGGTAGAGTGCCGTGGCTCACTGCTCACAGCAACCTCCAACTCCTGGGCTCAAGTGAGTCTCCTGCCTCAGCCTCCCAAGTAGCTGGGACCACAGGCGCCCACCACAACACCTGGCTATTTTTTGGTTGCAGCTGTCATTGTTGTTTGGTAGGCCCGGGCTGGATTTGAACCCACCACCTTAGGTGTATGTGGCTGGCACCTTAGCCACTTGAACCACAGGCGCCGAGCCAACCTGTAGGCATCTTAACCCAGCATGTCTTACCCAACTCTGGCTGATGTAACAAATTCCCATAGAACGGGCGCTAAAACAATAAACAGTTCCTTCCACAGTTCTGGAGGCTGGGTAGTCGAAGATCAAGGTGGTGACAGGTCTGGTGTGTGGTGAGGGCCTGCTGCTGGGTTTGAAGGTGGTCTTCTACTGTGTCCTCACATGTCCCCAGCTTTTTTTTTTTTCTCTTTCAGTTTTTGGTTGGGGCTGGATTTGAACCCACCACCTCTGGCATATGGGGCCAGTGCCTTACTCCTTTGAGCCACAGGCACACCCCCACCTCTTTATAAGAGCATTAATCCCTCTAATGGGGCTCCCCCTCATGACCTAATTACTTCTCAAAGGTCCTGAGAGCTGATACCATCACATCATTTGAGGAGTAGGCTTCAACTTACCGGTTTGTGAGGTTCAAAAACATTCATCTCTAGCAAAGCAGGCTGAGGTTTTGAAATTCATGTTAGAATACAGGTTAGCCATGTGGGCTCTGATGCCAGGCTGCTTGGGATCAAATCCCCATTCTAGAAATTGCTAGTTGTTTAACTGTGGTCAAGTTTCTTTGCCTCACCAAGTATCCACATGGACAGGTAAAAAAAAAAAAAAACCCAAAATAATGATAACACCTACACGCTGTGGGTGTTGGGAGACTTAAGTAAAAGAAAGTACATGAAGCTCTTAGCTAGTGACTACCACTTGGTGCCTTATTATGTTATTATAACTCTTCAGGATGATTCCCACTGTTCAAGGATTGAGCAAAACCCTTGAAGTGTGTATGTGTGGTGGTAGAGGAGTGGCATGAGAAATTGAAATACAAAATGAATAGTTTTGTAACATGAGAAGTCTCGATGGGCTACTTCCCCTCTTTAGAGGGAGGTTGAGTGGGATACAATTACCAATTCTTGGTTTTCTTTTCAATCTTAGCAGGAAGGGTATAATTTTAATAAGATGAAAGAACGCTTGCAGGTTCCCAATAACAAAGAATATCACAGGCCACCCTTGTGTGCCTGCAGCTTCTCTGATCATGGCAAGGAATGTGAATTAAGGAGTCTGAAGAAAGGGACTCATTTGTGCATGCCAGTGAGATCTTGTTTTCCTTCTGGGGGGGACAAGGTGAGAGAGGAAGCCCACGTCAGTTCTTTTTCAGTAATTGGTGCTGTGAAATAGGGGCAGTGGTGCAAGTGTGTTCAAGAAAGGCTTGCATGAGCATTCTTGAGCTCTGTTCTGCAGGGTGGCAGCTCTGATTTCTTAAATTGCCTGATAAGAGCTTACTTACACTTTTGACTTATGGAGAAATGATACCTCCCTAAGTGTTTTTCAAAGAGGTTAAGTAAATGTTCATATTGGAGCTAACTTAAAATGTTCAGATACATACTTTTAAACACATTTTTACATTGACCCCTCTCTTTCCCCTTCATGTTCCTAGTAAACCCCAATATCTAACTTTTGTACTTAAGATGTTGATTCAAGGAAACAACACCGAATCTAAGATTCTCTCCCACACCCCATACCCCACACCTACCTCCTGCCAATCTCAGAAAGGCTTCCTCCTCTCTTCCTGTTTTTTTTCTTTATTCACAGCCCTATTGCCCAGCAGTTAATGCTGACATAGGAAGTCACATGTGAAATCATTAGTGAGTGACTTGTGCAGACCACTTTCACTGACTCCACCCCCTGCCACACCTAGGTGTCTGGGAGGCAGCATGTGCTGGGAGTCTGTGCACAGGGGGACACAGAATTGCCTCATTGCTAAGAGGGAGTGTGACATCTCCAGAGAGACCTGAGAGATAAAGGTAGGCCCAAAGCAGTGAATATTTAGTGAATGTGCATGTCAGTTAAGTCCCATTGCCATTTGTCCAGTCTATGTCAGGTACTGTACTAAGCACTAACAAGCCTTATTTCATGTGTTCTTCACAACAAGCCCAATGAGACAGGTATTGTTATCACTATTCATCCCATTTTGGTGAGGGTCTGAGTGGTCTGAATAACCACTTAACTAATCACTGAGTTGCTAGTTAATGGCAGAACCAAAATTTGTTTTATTTATCTCTTCATTTATTTATTTAGAGACAAGTTCTCATTCTGTTACCCAGGATAGAGTACAGTGGTCTGATCATAGCTCATTATAACTCAAACTGCTAGGGTCAAGCAATCCTTTTGCCTCACCCTCCCACGTAGCTAGGAGTATTGACATGTGCCACCATTCCTGGCTAATTTCTTTCATTTTCTTTTCTTTTCTTTTTTTTTTTTTTTTATATTTTGTTTGTAGAGATAGGGTCTCACTAGGTTGCCCATACTGGTCTTAAACTTCTGGCTTCAAGCAATCCCCCTGCCTTGGCTTCCCAAAATGCTGGCATTGTAGGCATGAGCCACCATGCCTGGCAAGAGTGAGATTGGAACCATGTCCATCTTATACCATAGCCTATTATATTTCTCCAGATGAGGCAGCCTGGGTACAAGGGTGGGCTGGGCATGAGGGAATGATTTGGCTTGTGAGTTACTTAATAAGGGTGATGTGTTCTGATAAATGCACTGTTAGGGATTTTGTTGTGAGAACACCATAAACTACACACATACTAACCTAGATAGTTTAGTCCTGTGGTCCCAACCCCCAGGCCATAAAATGGTACAGGTTCCTGGCCTGTTTGGAACTAGGCCACACAGCAGGAGGTGAGTAGGGCAAAGGAGTCAGCAATGGATTAGAACAACTTTGGACATGGACACAGATGCAGAGTGGGTCTTATTCAAGGAGGATGGGGCATTTGAAATCCATACATGGCATAGGACAATTAGGGAGCTCTTTGGAGTGAAGGAGAGTGAGGGAAGGGCAGTTGCTGGGCAAAGGGTACAAAGCTGGGCAGAAAAAAGTAAAGAAAGTCATTCCAACAAGGAAGCACAGTACATTGGTTGGCTTGAGGGTATAATAGGTATGATGTTGAAGCAGGATGTTGAGAAATTAGTGACTGGGTATGATCTGTGTATGAGGAGGTGGGCCGGCAAAGATGGTTTATGACAAAGATATGTAGCAAATCTCTTGTTATATTTTAACAATAATTAAACAACAATTATTTATTATTTTCACAACAAAAGTGGGAAAGAAAACAATGCAGTGTGATTTTCATGACCATCAAATTTAATTAATTAATTTTTCGAGACAGAGTCTCACTCTGTTGCCCCAGGCTAGAGTGCTGTAACATCAGCCTAGCTCACAGAAATCTCAAACTCCTGGGTTCAAGGAATCCTCCAGCCTCAGCCTCCCAAATAGCTGAGATTACAGGCACTGCCACAATGCCCAGCTAGTTTTTTTACTTTTAGTAAAGATGGGGTCTCTCTCTTGCTCAGGTTAGTCTTGAATTCCTGAGCTCAAGTAATCCTCCCACCTCAGCCTCCCACAATGCTAGGATTATAAGGCTGATCCATCATGCCTGGCCATAACCATCCTTTTTAGATAAAAATTAACATTTCCAGCAGTGCCTGGAGCTCAGTTGGCAGGGCACTGGCCACATGCACCAAGGGTGGTGGGGTCAAACCCACCCCAGGCCAGCTAAACACAAAAATGACAACTGCAACAACAACAAAAAAGTAGTCAGGCATTGTGGTGGGCGCCTATAGTCCCAGCTACTTGGGAGTCTGAGGCAGGAGAATCATTTAGGCCCAGGAGTTTGAGGTTTCTGTGAGCTATGATACCACAGCACTCTACGTGGGGTGACAGCTTGAGACTCTGTTTCAAAAAAAAAAAAAGAAAAAATGGGGGCGGTACCTGTGGCTTAAGGAGTAGGGTGCCAGCCCCATATGCTGGGGGTGGCAGGTTCAAGCCCAGTCCTGGCCCAAAACTAAAAAAAAAAAAAAAAAAGATTCACCTTTCCATATATATTCATCTTTCTACTAACCTCCACAGTGACCACCTCCCTATAATGACCATCTCCTTAAGTTGACCTGACTTCATAGAGCAGACCCGTAGCCCCTATACATCTCAGTACAGTTGGCCTATTTCTTTATGCTGACCCCCTCCAAATGTTGACCTGTTAGTTACAGTCCCTTGGGTAGTCAAATCACAGAGGTTCCACTGTATTTAAGAACATAGCAATTCCTTTGAGTCATGGACAATCTTTGGCCACTGAGTTCCCATTAGAGTAGAAGTCTAGAAAGTGGGGGTACTTCTTTTACAATTACAAAGGACAAGACTGATGACAACTTATGGGGGCTTAAGAAATGTCTCTGACAGATTGGGGTGAGACCTTTGAATATTTTCTTGATCTTTCAAGGAAAGAAATTCAAAAACACTCCAGGAGAAAATAGAGAGGACAAAGGATACATCCACAGAAGTCTATGTTTCTCCATCTGAAGACGTGCTTGTGCAAATATTTCACACTAGTGAATGATTTATAGCTGTTTACAAGATTGTTTCATTTCATAATTATAAGTTTTCAAATGGACATTAATAATGAACTTCAAATGTCAAAAGAACAAGGCATTTCATAATTCATAGGGCTTCCAGTCTTTATAACTGCTACCCAATTAATGGTGATGCTTAAGCAACTTGGAAACAATTGTAGAAAAGAGATTTAGTTCAAAAATGCTCTTTGGGCAGTGCCAGTAATTCAGTGGGCCACATACATCAAGGTTGGTAGGTTTGAGCCTGGCCTGGGCCAGCTAAACAACAGTGACAACTGCAAGAAAAAAATAGCTGTGGCTTGGTGTCTGTGGCTCAAGTGGCTAAGGCGCCAGCCACCTACACCTAAGGTGGCGGGTTTGAATCCAGCCCAGGCCCGCCAAACAACAATGACGGCTGCAACCAAAAAATAGCTGGGCATTGTGGTGGGTGCCTGTGGTCCCAGCTACTTGGGAGGCTGAGGCAGGAGACTAGCTTAAGCCCAGGAGCTGGAGGTTGCTGTGAGCTGTGATGCCACAGCACTCTATCCAGGGGGGACAGCTTGAGGCTCTGTCTCAAAAAGAAAAGGAAAGAAAAGAAAAAAATAGCAGGGTGTTGTGGTGGGCACCTGTAAACCCAGCTATTTGGGAGGCTGAGGCAAGAGAATTACTTAAGCCCAAAAGTTTGAGGTTGCTATGAGCTGTGACGCCACAGCACTCTCCCGAGGGCAACATACTGAGACTCTGACTGAAAAAAAAAAGTGCTCTTTGAAACAATGCTAAGGCAGTTGAAAATTTGCTGGTTGGAAAAAACCCAGCAGGGCTCTGTACAGAAGTGTGCTTTGGAGCACTGGAAGACACTGAGAGAGAGCAATGGCAGCTATGACGGTTAGAGACTCTGTGGTGGATTGTTCTCTATGTTCTGTGTCAGTGGGGAACATTCCTTATGAAGTTACTGAAGAGCGGTTGGAGGATATCTTTTCTGAGGTTGGACTTGTTGTTGGTTTCAGACTGGTATAGGATAGGGAGACAGGAAAGCCAAAGTGTTACGGCTTCTGTGACTACCAAGACCAAGAGACAGCCCTCTTAGTGCCATGCAGAACCTGAATGGGCGTGAATTCAGTGGGAAAGCCCTTCGAGTTGACAATGCTGCCAGTGAAAAGAACAAGGAAGAGCTGAAGAGCCTCGGCACTGGGGCCCCTGTCATTGAATCAGCTTATGGAGGGACCATTAGTACTGAGGATGGCCCTGAGTCTATTAGCCAAGCAGTTGCCAGTCTTTTCACCAGAGCAGATGTTTGAGCTGATGAAACAAATGAAGCTCTGTGTCCAGAATAGCCCCCAGGAAGTGCAGAACATGGTGCTTCAGAACCCAAAATTGGCTTATGCATTGCTGTAAGCACAGGTAGTGATGAGAATTGTGGATCTGGAGATTGCCCTGACAAGTCTGCATTGCCAGACAAATATCCCAATGCTGATTGCAGGCAACTCTCAGCCAGTCCATGGTGCTGGGCCTGGCTCAGGATCCAGTGTGTCAGTGAACCAGCAGAATCTTCAGGTCCAGTCTTTGGGTGGAATCCATGTCCATGGTGCACCTCCTCTGATGCCATTTTCTATGCAGGGGGGAGTTCTAGCTCCAGGACAAATCCCAGCTACTGTCACAGGACCTGGCCCTGGTTCCTTAGCCCCTGGGGAGAAATCAGTCTGCAGAGGAAAGTTGATGAGGGTTGGAAGAAGAGATTTTGCTGTTTAGTAGAGACAGGTCTTGGGCTTGCTCAGCTGGTCTCAAACTGCTGAGCTCAAGTGAGCCTCCAGCCTTGGTTTCCCAGGGTGCTAGGATAACAGGTGTGAGCCACTACACCCAGCCAGAAGAAGAGATTTTTTTTTTTTTTTTTTTTAAGAAAAGAAGATATACTCTCAAATACAAACAAAATATTCATCCAATTCAGATGACTATTTTACATTTTCATAACATTTCCTTTAACATTTAATAGTAACTATATACAATAATTTTTTACTATATCTTACATAAGAAAGC
>CAUYQV010044848.1:0-23381 GCA_963574575.1 Galagoides demidoff | reverse complement strand
TTACTTCCTGGTACACCTTCAATTTGTGTTTTCTTGTCTGTTAATGTGACAATATACAATCTATTTTAAGCCTGACTACAGCCACTGGTTGTGGCTGAGGCACAAGAGCCACTTTTCATCCAGGAGACGGCGGCTGACCTGCAACATCACTTTCTGGGTGGAAATCAAGCTTTTACTGTATAGTTTTGTTCTAGAATCTTGGTCTGTTTGACAGCGTGCTGTGCTTACTAGTTTCTATGTTCCTTACGTGACCTTTGTACACTTCTTCATTTGATTTTGACACTATAGTACAAATAACCCACTATGTTAAAAATTCTCTCTTTCTAGCAAATAAAGAGTTAATACAAAGTTTGCTAAACCTACCAAAAAAACCTGTGGTTGCTAAGTTACAAATAGCTTTGAGATAAGGTACCAACTCTCAGCAGGAAACTTAAGGTCAATTACTCATATTAAACTAAAGGGAAAAAAAAACCCAGCAACCTGACATCACTCTGGTTGGTATATATTCTGCTGATCCTCAGGTGGTCTCTGAGGGGGGCAGGCTGTGATCCCTTTGAGGGGAGGCATCCCCTGAAAACATCCCAGGGCCCCTAAAAAGGGGCCACAGAGGTAAACCATTTTAACATCTATTTTTAACTGTGTCTACAAATATTAATTAACTATTAATGGGATTCTGGTTATGCTTATTTGTTATGAATTGCTATGAAAACATGTAACTGTCAAAGTCATATATTGTAAAACTCTTAAAAACCTCCAAGGAAAGGCCAAAGAGACAATAACTTTGAACAGGGACCCTGAGTTGCCAGACTGTCAACACCCATCACCAGAAACATCATTAAAATAAAAGTGGGGGCCCAATCAACCCCTGGGTGTTAGATTACTCACAGGGCTATTAAAAAGTGTATAAAAATATGTTTGAGTTCTGATTCTAAGAGTACAAAAGTGTAAGAGTAAATGTAAACTATTGGACTTTGTTCATGGATCTGGCTTATCATTTTAAATCATTTGTTCAGTGTTTATTAAAAGATTGGTCTCGGCCTAAAACAAACAGTCTTAAAAACATTTGTAAGTAGATTATAAATATTTTCTTTCAAGGAACTCTTCAAGACTTTACTCCTTCTAAAACTGCCTTATTTACTTATTTACACCCCTCACTGTCTGGTGCCTATTTAGATTGGCAGTCATTGGTTCTTCATCTTTATTATTGGTATTAAGCTTAGTATCCCCCTAACTCTTTAATACCCCATCTTCACCGAACTTTTGGGCCCCTCTTTTTTCTGTTTAACATTTGCCTGATTGTAATACTCTTAGTTGCCATCAGTCAAAAGAAAAGTAATTGGGTAAACTTGTATAATTTGTAATACTATCTCCTGGTAGAATCAGAATTCCTGCCCTGTTAACTTGTTAGTACATTTATTTTGTCATCCAATCACATTTTCTGTTATGAAGGCAACAAGAGTGCTACTGGCAACAGGAGTAAGGACTGACCAAAAAAAAAAAAAAAAATTCAGACATAGTAAGAGGGGTTTTGATTCTTTTCACTGCCTTGCAGACACCTGGCTTTCCCACCTTACTGCCTCTATCTCCCCTCCTGCTGGGACCATCCTCAGCCAGTCTATCCACCTCAATCCCACCAGAGTCACCAAGGGGCTAAAAATAGTAAAGAAAAAAAATTTAGGGAGAAAGAGCACTAATACACTGTTGGCAGGACTGCAAATTAATATAACCTCTATGGAAAACAGTATGGAGAGTCCTCAAAGAAATAAATATAAAGTTTCCATTCAACCCAGCAATCACACTACTGTGTATCTACAAAGAAAAAGAAGTGATTTAATCAAAAAGACCTCTGCACTCAAATGTTTATTACATCACAATTCATAATTGCAAAGACATGGAATCAACCTAAATGTCCATCAATTCATATGTGGATTAAGAAAATGTGGTGTATATATACCATGGAGTGCTACTCAGCCATAAAAGAAATGAAATAATTTATTTTCCAGCAATTTGGATGGCACTGGAGACCATTAGCCTCAGCTAAATAACTCAGGAATAGAAAAAAATACCACCTCTACTCTAATAATTGGGAGCTAATTGATGGGCACACCTGGGCTCAGTCAGATGTAAACATCACTGGAAATTAAGAAGGAGGAAGAAAGTGATGGGGGAGGGTTAAGAACTTATCAGGTACAGTGAACATTATTTTAGGTTATGGACATTAAAAACCATGACCTAACCCTTATACAAGGTATCAATGTAACAAAAATATTTGGACCCCTTTAATGTTTTTAAATAAAAGAAGTTATAAGATGACTACTTGACTCAGCTGTGTAATTTGTACACTATTTAAGTTCTTTCAATTAAGTATTAATTTAAGTATTTCAATTAAATTGAGTTTTCTTAAAATAAAACACTTAAAAAAAGGGAAAAAAATCTTTTTCTGTTGTTATGGACAGAATCACAAAAGGTAATACATAGAAGGCAGGTTTCTTGATAAATTGTTTTTCATATTAATTACACCAGCAGCAATGACCTACATCTTAATATTTCTGAGTGGTGTATGCTATTGTTCAACAGATGCTCACTACCTTCCCTCACCTAAGACCTTTTTGAAAATGCGCACTTCTTTACCTCCAGATGTTACCCTGGTCATGGATTATAGGGTAATGTCTGGAGATAAAGACGTTTTATGTCCATGGGACTGAGTGGGACTGAGTGTGTGCCAGCTCCAAATATAGTCCTTAAGAGATGGCAACTCTCCCCACTGACCTCTCTGGGAGCTTTCTGGTCTCTGTTATGAGAATATTCCCCAGGTTTTTGCTGCACCTCCTATCTGGACCCAGAATAAGATGCATGGAGTGTAGTACCTTCTCTAGTTTATCTGTAGACCCATGAGCAAATGAGTAACTGGCTACTGTGGCATAATACTGATTTGGGGGTGTTTGGTGGCATTGTTATGGAAGATAGTTACTTACTGTTGTCAGTTACTACTAAACCCTACATGAGCTGGCTGATTCATTTCCAGCCTAGTCTTTAGAGTAATAACCCAGAAGTTTGGGGCTGTCAGAGAAGACCTTAGTACCTAAATCACTTATTTTAGTTAGGGAAGAGGTAGAAGGAAGAGTCCAAATGCCCTTGGTTTGGGGTTTGGGACAATTAAAATTCACCTAGTTGAGAAAAAAACCCCACAAGATAAATCATTCTACCTTTGTGGGGAGAAATCAAGGTATTAAGAGGTTATTAAGTGTTTAGGGACAATCTTCCCCCTGGAAACCAGGAAAGTAGAGATGAAATGTACCCTGTGCACATTCTCTCTTTCACACACACAATTTATGCTCCTAATACATTGCAGGTAACTATTAATTTATAGTCAAGCAGAATTGTGGCCATGCCTATCACACAGTTCTGCTTCTGCCTTCATAAAGCTACTCTCCTAATTCCAACCACTCCCCCCCATAGATCTTCCTGGTGGACAGACTCATTTTACCCCAGAAAACACTGAGATGGATAGGTCACCACTGTTCACTAATTAAATTGAATGCTCAATAGTCAAAGCCAAACATTTAGCCTTTATTTACATCCTATTCCAAACTATAACTGGTCTGCTCTGGTACATAGTATAACAATGAAATTAAGACATTCTAATAGCCCATGAAAACATTCTAGACATGCTGAAAATTCTTACTATAAACTTTGTCATATTACCAAATTTTCTGGGAGAAAATTACTTCTAAAGATTAACTCTCTTTTAAGAAACCAAAGTTAAAGTTTAAAATGAATTCAAATCTGATGTCAACTTATCTTGTCCTATGAATGAAATGTTCCAAGAAATAAAAGTCTCAAATCCATCCCCTAAAATGTTTTATTTTGCTTGGTCTGAGCTAGGAAATGTCTTCATGTTGGGTTCCTTTGGTAGCTGCATTCTAGACTGTCTTTTAACACTGCTGTTCCCGATCCCTGGGCCCTGGCCTGGGATCAGTCCATGGCATGTTAGGAACCTCCATGGCCTCTTAGGAACTGGGCCACACAGCAGGAGGTGAGTTGTGGCTGAGCAAGCGCAGCTTTATCTGAATTTACAGCCACTCCCCTTCTCTTCCATCACTGTCTAAGCTCCTCCCCCCGTCACATCAATGGTAGCATTAGATTCTCATAGGAGCACGAACCCTGCTGTAAATTGTGCATGTGAAGGATATAGGTTGTATGCTTCTCATGAGAATCTAATGCCCTGCACCCTCTGATCCATGGAAAAATTGTCTTCCATAAAATGGTTCCTGGTGCCAAATAGAATGTGGACACTGCTTGAACAGAATGAAGGATTATTTTAAGATAATATTCATGTTTTCTTCACTCTGTACATTTCCTGACATATTTCATGGTTTTCAATATTCATTTTATAAATGAATAAATCCAATAAGAATTTGCATTCTTATTACTAAAAAATAAGAGTGTAAAGAAAACATTTTTGTGTAGCTATACAATGTGTGTTTTAACCTAAAAGTCAGAAAGTTAAAATTTAAAACATAAAAAAAAGTTATAGTAACTTTTGCTTGGCAATCTTTGTGACAATGAACAGTAAATCTGTTTGAGTAATTGCTCTATTTTTAAAAGGAACCTTGTTAAAATAATTTTGATTGAGAGGCATTATACTGAGGTGGCTCTAGCACTTTAAATTGTAAAATAAGCAAACTGAACCCCAAATGCAAAACAATAAAACAAAACTCTTACCAATCAGAAACCACCAACTAACCTCTAACCAGGGGGCATGCTGCTCTAACCATTCTGATACACCTTTTTTGTTCTGTTTCCATCAACACTTTATCAAAGTTTCCTTTTTTCACTCTTCTAGCAGAGTGTGGGGCTCACAGTCTGGCCCTGCCTGATTCATAAATCAAATAAACGCATCAAAATTTTAATGTGACTAAGTTTATCTCTCTCGTTTGATAATAAGCTCCACTAGACATCAGGGACCATGTCAATCTTATTCACTAGTGTATTTTCAGAGTCTGATTTGGAGTTCATCAAAAAATACTTACCACATGAATCAGAATTATTCCTTAATGATATTGTGAGACTTTAGCAAATGTTCATATTAATGGTATACTTTGAAAATTGTTATAAAATGATCAACATACATTTCAATAAAATAAATATACTGCTTTATGATGTTTTGAGTATTTAAATTAAGTCTTCAAGCGAGTGATCACAGAAGGAAATGTCCTTTAGCAAAGTAATATCTTTATTTTGCTGTAAATCAAATTATGATGGGAAAATATTTCATAAAATACTGATACAGTGCATATAAATAGGCTTTTAGCAGCAGAAACAGGAGCCAACAGGTTTACCTTGTCAACATCAATTTATTAACATGACAAATATGTAAAATAACATATAAAATGAACCTTAATCATGCCTCATTTTCTTGTCAATGATCACTTCCAGAAGAAATTTTGTCATCATTATATTTAAATGTTTTCTTATTGAATATTTATACTGGTTTTAGTGAAGAAGGATTGGTAAAATAATGAAGAATTTTTTTTTTTCCAGTATTTTGGCTGGGCCTGGATTGAACCCACCAGCTTCAGTATATGGGGCTCCCACCCTAATCCTTTGAGCCACAGGGCCTGCCCAATAATCAAGAATTTTTTAAATGATCCAGTGATGAGTGAATGTGAAAATAACATTACTGTATACTACTGTAGGCTTTGTCAAACACTGTACCTTTAGGCTACACTAGAATTATTGTTTCTTTTTTAAATAACAAATTAACCCCACCTTACTACGTAGCCTTTTTTATTTTATAAAATTTTAATTTTCTGACTTTTAGATTAAAACACACATTGTACAGCCATACGAAAATGTTTTCTTGATATTCTTATTCTTTAAGCTTTTATCAATTTATAAAAGTTTTTATTTTTTACTTTCAAACTTTTTGGTTAAAAACTAAGACACAAACACTCACCTCTATTTGCCTAGCCCTACAGAGGGTCAGGATCCTAAATATCACTGTCTTTCACCTGTACCTCTAGTTACCAGATCAAAGTGGGGGCCCTGCTCCCCAGTGCGGGAAAGCTTCTAAGGCTCTAAATAACGTCTGCATCTGTGACTGTCTTTATATCTATCAACGTCTCCTAAAATCAACTTTTAGTGTAGACCTCATTTAATGTTAATGTTATGTAGGGATGTAGTGATTTTTCTTTGCCGATCTCGTTTGAATTATAAAAAAAAAAAAAAACAGAACTGATTTTGAGGACATAGACCTTGTCCACAGGCATTTTATAATCTGGATTAGGGACTTTGGGTAGAAAGCAACTACAAAAACACTGTAAGAAAAAACCTGAGTATAATTTGAAATGCACAGGCTTTTTTGTCAGGAAGAGCTGAACGTAAATCTCAGAATTTCTGTTTAGTAACTTTCACTTTGGAGATATACCTTAACCATCCTGTTTTAATTCTGGCCTATCCAGAGACAAAAGTAGGAAAAGGATTCCTTCTCTTCTAGGAAGAGCTTATGGAGCACTGAAATTTAGTTCATTTAACTTTTTCACATCTTAACATGGGGATGGGTATAAAAAACTACCCTTTGTAATTCACTGATCATTTTTGTTAGCTGTCCTTTCTGCTATGAGGCACATGAAGTAAAGTCCCCTTTTTGGTATGACATGTTTCAGTTCTAGAATTTTCATGTAATTATTTTTTGTAGTTTGGGGGTGAAATGCTGTATCTGTTCATGCTTATTGTCTACCTTTTCCATTAGAGATTTTAACATGTTCATAATAGTCATTTTAAGTTATTTTAAAGTTCTTGTCTATGAATTCCAACCTCTAGAATATCTTTGGATCTGAGTCTATTGACCATTCTTTCTTTTCAAAATAGGTCACATTTTTGTTCTTGTTGTATGTCCTGTAATATGTATTCTAGACATCAATATGAAAGAATAGTAAACATTGAAGTAAATATGAAATACCAAGTTTCTTTCTATTGTCTATAATTTCACTAGGTCTGGGAGGGGTTACAGTTTGAGTAAATTTCATGACGTCACTGGTTCCAAATAATTTGAGGGCCTTTAAAGACTTGATTGAGTTAAGCACCCCTACCAATCTTATGTTTCATGTTTTTGTACATCCCCCTTTCACATTACCGGAAAGCTTTTTCCACTCTCTTGTCCTGTTCTCAGCTGTCATCATTCCGTACATCTTTCTCTGACCTTCTCTGGAAAATAATTGGCAAGTAGGTTCATATGTCTTCTGCATCTGGAGCTCCTTAAGATTCTAATCTGTCATGTCAGCCTGTGTGTGCCATTTAAAAGTTTGTCTGACTTCTTCTGACCCTGTGCATTTCATCACCTACGTAGGGCTCGCATCTTTTTCCACGGGGCTTCTATGAATGAATTTGGTAACATAGTCCTTTTCTCCTGAGAGGATCTTACAGAGCTCTAAAATTTAGTTCCTTTAACTCTTTTGTGCATCTCACCTCTCTAGAATTTTCTAGAAAAATCCTATAACTATATAGTCTGTCCTTTTCTCTAGTTGTACTGTTGGAAACAATAATCTCTTATTTTTTATATTCTTAGTAGAAAATCTTTTTTTTTTTTTTTTGAGACAGAGCCTCAGGTTATCCCCCTGGGTAGAGTGCCATGGCATCACAGCTCATAGCAACCTCCAACTCCTGGGCTCAAGCGAGTCTCCTGCCTCCGCCTCCCAAGTAACGGGGACCACAGGCGCCAGCCACAACGCCCGGCCATTTTTTGGTTGCAGCCATCATTGTTGTTTGGTAGCCTGGGCTGGGGTTTCGAACCCGCCACCTTAGGTGTACGTGGCTGGCGCCGAGCCAGAAAATCTTACCTTAACCATTTTGAGTCACTATGTTTGCCATCTCTCAAAGAGAAAATGTGAGGATTTAAGTACAGCATGGGAAGTTGTAGTATTACTTAATTTGCTACCTGACCTTGGTAGGTGCCTGATAAATATTAATGTCCCTCCTCCCTGAAGTTGGATTTCAAGGGATGTCAAATAGACAGATACACAGCTGTGTGGGTTTTGCCTGGATAGCATTTGGAAGGGGTTAAGTTTGAAAGACACAGAACATAGATTGACAGGGAACAAAAAAAAAAAGAAAAGAAAACTCCGATTTGCTGTCTGCTTCATTTATTTCTTTCAGCTGATGTTTACAAGGCGCTTATGAACTGTGCCTATGACAGGCATCATTCTTAAAAGACTTCTAAAGCAGAGATCTTGTACTTGCTTCTGATTTAAAGAAAAAATCACTACCGTTCATAGAAGAAAATACAGTTATTTCTACTTCCACGTGTGCTTAAAAGGGAATGGAAGATGAAATGGAAATTGTGGAGACGTAGTGGAATCTGGTGAAAGAGATTAAACCAGGGAACAAAACAAACACAATAGGGAGCAAATGTAAAGGAGGAAGATCACCTGTCATCAAGGACAACAGACAACGGCTGGCAGTGTTTATCCTTCAAGGAAGGAAATGAATTTATAAACACCGTGAGACAGACTACAGAGAGGCTACAGAGCAGCGTCCCACACCTGGAAGACTGAATTGTTTCACTGAGGGGGTGAGAAAAGATCAAAAAGGAGACTGCACGGCTGGCACATTGAAGCTTGCTGGAGTTTTCTCCCGATGGCTTGCATTTACTCAGCCCAGAAAGAGTCTTCTTGTGCAAACTGCTTTTTCTCTCACCAGGAGAGCCAGATGGGTGACCCCGATAGGAAGATGAAGTAAGCCTTTGTGTAGGAAGAGACTGTTGTTGAACAGAATAATTACATGTGGGGGCATGTGGATTTTCCTAGCAGTCAATTTCAGGGTGAATACACGATTCACGGGAACAAAAGCTGGGAAATAAAACACAAAGGGAGAAAGTAAGAAGAGAGCCTCTTGTCCGTTTTATTTGGGTCAGTAACAAACTCAGATCTCGGTCAAGTGCAGTCCTGTGGGAGTGGGAGCAGAGGTGGGTTTATCGTGTGTGATCTTAACCCATCAGCTCCTACGTGAGGTTTCCCAGCTGCGGGCAAAATCATTCCCCTCTCCCTGGAGGCGGCAGCTGGGTTCGCATCATTCCCCCTGCACTTTCCTGCTTCACCTGGGAGCCATTGATTTAAAAACAAAAACCTCTAGCAAACTTAAAATGTGTATATACAGGCCGGATCCTTCATTAATCCTAAAGATACATTTTTTTCGTGAATGAGACTTATGCTGTGTCATTCTGCATCGCCGACATTATCCCTTCTCTTCTCATTTCCTGTATCTCCGTGGAAGGAAAGATTTCATCAGAAGTCTGTGTCCCTGTGTAGCTCTCTAAAAATGGAAATGAAGATTCTCCTGATTGTATGATTCTATTTGCTGAAATAGCACCATAGTTTTTTTAAGTTATTACTCTTTGCTAATCTATTTGTGGCAGTCACTGTTTCAAGCAATGTGAATATTTTCTTAGTGTTTGATTTAGAACTTGACGGGTAACTATTTCTATCTTACCCCGTCTACCTGAAACAGTAGTGGCCTAGGCTTACCTGCATCCCAGAATTTATCACGTTGCACTTTAATTGTGAAAGTAGAAAGTACCAGCTTGAATAGTAGCCTTGACATTGGGCAAGTTACTGTAAGCTTTAGTCCACTCATCTGTAAAATGGGCACAACATAATAATAATTTCCCTTCCACATGTTGGCTTTTAGGGAAACACAGTTAGTGCTAAGCAGAAACAGATGGCAGCAGACTGGGGGGGCCTTAGAGTGTTTCTTTTTTCCTCTATCAACTCCTCAATTTCTAAGCTGTCATTAGGGGCCAATCAGGGCGTCTAGTTGTATTAATGGATTCGTGTGGCTGGTCTGTCTGTCTGATGCATGCCTTCGTTACATTGTAAAATTGGCTCTGGTTTGTATATTTGATAAGACCTGATCTCTGAAAATCAGTCAGGTAAAATATCCCCTCTTGTGACCTGTGAAGCTTGCCTGAGAAAACATCTGAGGGGAAGATCTGCTTTGTTTCTCTACTTAAATTCTCTGGTGGATATTTATTAATCCCTGATGGTGGCTGTGGAAGTGAGAAACCCAGAGAGAAGGAATGGGAGATTCTATTAATTTTCCAATGAAGAAATAAAGAAGAATATGTATTCTTACTACTGAAGTTGGAGGGAAACCCAAATAAAATAATCACAAATTTTAAAGCCCCACATTGGTAGAATTTGGTCTACCAAGGCAATGAAAAATCTCTGAAAAGTCTGCCCTATTCCCAGAGATCTTGCAGGAGTCTCAATTTCTCTTATAAAAATTTTACAAATATCAAGCACTATTTATATGTCAATAGGATCTTCTCTTTCCAGTCCATATTTAACTAGCACTTAAAAAAGGACATGATAGCTATTATTTAAGAAAGTCGTTAAAGAAACTCAGGATCCTGAAACCAACACAGTTGGGCTTAAATAGCCCCTCATACTCGTATAAACTTCACAAAAAATAGAGTATTACCAGGGGACAATATGGGAAAAAAAAATTAAATACTCGACTATTATCTTAACTTTAGTATCTACCCCCGATATAACTCTAGTTCTCTGAGGAGTTAAAAACCATAGTGTGGGGAAATCTCACTTACTTACAGTGAGTGTAGAACTCTAACAAGTCAATGGCCTGGGGCCTGCTCTGCCCTCCCCACGGTTTCCATCTTACTACTTCAACAGCAAGAAATGAGGAAGCTGGAACACATATGTCAGAGGGGAAAGAAAACAATCTCGGCCCCATATCGAGGGTGAGCTCTCCTAGGCTTCCCTTTCTAGGCTTTCCAATGCTGAGCAGCTATGGTGACCCCCAGAGCTCCCCCTCACCTCACCAATCACACATTTGGAAAAACTCTGCAAGTAGACAAGGGAGGGAAGCCAGAAACTCAGAGGAATGGCTGTGATTTCTTCCAAGAAGTGGCAATGCTGGCCTTATTTATATTTCAGCTTCTAGGAAAAGCTACATATAAAATGAGAGATGTGGGTCCTGAACTTTAATCCATTTCTTCCATGAAAAAAATCGATAATAGATAGCATGGCTCTCTATTTTCTGTCCCACACATCTATTTTATCTCCAACCATTTTATTTCTGCATTCTAGAAAAAGGTGTCAATTTTCTTCTCTTAATCATTGAATTGTCTTTCTATAGCTTCCATTCTACTCTTTGTGACCTCAACTGAATTTAAACTGTTCTCATTTCAAGTTTCCCAGCATTTTAAAGTGATGTCAGCCTACTTTTATTCACTTAGCAATCATTCATGAAATTCTAGTTTATTTTACTGCTTTGAAGATTGGCTCTTAGACAATTCTAGCTGTGAGATTATATAGTTGCAGTAGACACTTAAAATGTGGGGATGACTAATGTTACTTGTGAAAATTTCACTCCCTCATCCTTAATGTATAGGTGGATAAGAAGGGGTAACATAAGGTATATGCCATTGTCACAAAACGATGTTTCCACGGTAAAAAAATACTAAATGGAATAAAAGATTCTAGAATGCTAGAGCATATATAATATGAAAGAGAGTTACGAGACGTGGAAAATCAAACAAGGAGTCTAAATATGCAGTAAACAGTATTTTTAGGAAAAGACCAGAGATAATATAGGAGAGGTGAACAGAGGCATCCAGGGAGCCCAGCAAGAAGGGCTGAGAGGAGAAGGAAGAAGAAAGAGAGAAGAGGACAATGGGGGAGGAGACCAGATAGGAAGAAGCCCAGGGCTGAACGGAAGCACTGGGAGGACCCAGGGGTCTTGGCCCTCAGTGGGACATAGGTGCTTTTGCCCCCATGGGAGAGCACCATGAGGGACCAGAGGCCCAGCTTTCCTGCACCTAGATGTTTGCCTCACTGAATCTCCCCCTTGCCTGGCGTAACAGAGAGCAATTTTGGCCGCAGCCAGTTTGTAGCCACAGGTCACCCTCCCCTTATAACAATCAGATAGAGTGCTTCCTTTTGAGGTTCCCTTCCCTCTGTGCTGGCATGTGGTGGGAACACCCAGCTGGCTTAGATAGCCAGGCTGCACTGGTTCCCCCACCGGACACAGGAGTGGTGAAAGAAGATTGAATCCCGTCCCTTCTCCAGAAAAGCCCCTGCTACAGAGGCCAGCTCTTTCCCACTGGCATCTGGCAGGGACAACTGCCTGTGGAGTGGACAGGGTGCAGGAGAGGTGAAGGGACACTGGGCCCTGCCCCTCCACCATATCAGTCCACAACTCAGTGGGCCCCACCTTGTGGGGTGCTGAGCGGCAGCTTCCACACACTGTGAGCTGGGCTTGACCCTTGGCCAACAACACATGAAGAAATCCTCAATGTCTCTAGTCATTAGGGAAATGCAACCCAAAACCACAGGAGATAGCATGTAACTCCAGTGAGAATGGTTCATATTTTACAAAGTCCCCATACAACAGATGCTGGCAGGGATGTGCAGAGAAAGGAACTCTTCTACACTGCTGGTGGACTACACACTGCTACAACCTCTATGGAAAATTGTATGAAGACATTGCAAGAAGCTCACAGTAGCCCTACCTACTCTCAAAGGAAAGAAGGCCATTTTATAAAAAAGATACCTACACTCAAATGGAGCACAATTCACAATTGCAAGGCTGTGGAAATCAATTCATGAATGGATTAATAAAATGTGGTATATGCATACTAAGGAGTACCACTTAGCCATTAAAAAATGGCAGTCTAGTATCTTTTTGTGAAACCTGGATGAAATTGGAGATCATACTTCTAAGTAAAATATCACAGGAATGGAGAGACAAACACAAGTACTCAACGCCAGGTTGAAATTGATCGATCAACACTTAATGTGCACAGACAGAAATAAATCTCAATGAAAGTCAAACTGGGTGATGGCAAATTCACACCTATTGGGTATGGTGCACATGGTCTGGGTGTGGGGCATGCTTACAACCTTAACTCAATTCATGCAAAAACCAAAGTACGTAAATAAAACTTGTGTACCCCTTAATATTCTGAAATTAAAAATAATGCAGGTGAGACATTAAAAGGAATGAGAATCACACAAGAGTACTTACCAGAGATAAGAAAAAAACGAAAGTCTTCAGAATAAAAGAAGCAAGGTCAATAAAAAAAGGTCAACACTTAGGCACATATTCCTAATTATTTTGAAACTAGAAAGATAGGGAAAATCCCAAAAGTTATAAACCATTTTAGAATAGAATATAGAGAAGTGGGAAATAGAATGGCAAAGTGGTTTTTAATAGCAATCCCGGATAAAAGACAATGAGATATGACTCACTGGAAAAGTGTGAGAATATTAGGAAAATAAAACTCCCACAAAACGGGTATATAATTTCTCCGTAGCTGTTTACTTACTTAAGCCTTAGCTGCAGGAGATGTTTTCAGTGAAGTCCCCCCCAAATAATTGACTTTCCTTCTAAAAGGTGGAAATTAGTTTCTCTTCTTTGCTTGAGTATTTCATACAGATTGTACCTACATAGAAAATGTAGGGATTATGTCTCAGGAAGAATCCAAACAGCCCAGAAACAAACACAGGACCCAAGGGAGAAAGACTGAGAGTAGCTATATCATAAGACCCATTCTCAGATACTACAAATCAGAATGTCGAGGAAGAGCAAATGCACTTGAATTTCGGCATTGAACTAACCATAAATGCTTAAGCAAAGTTATGAAAGTTTTGAGCATTCCCAAACCAGGGTGACATATTACCACGGGATAGTAAGGGACGAGAGTGGGAAGGAGCACACAGGAAGTAGAGGACCCAAGTATCATCCCAAGTAATCCAGGTGGAGAGTTTCCCTAAAACTCTGAAGAAGATCATCATTACAAGAGAACATGTGCTAAATGAAGATCATGGGTAGTGATGAACTTACTAATATGTAGTTCGATGCATTGACAAAATCTGGAAGACTATATACCAAAATACTAGCAGGAACTTTATCATCTTGCACAGTAAAATTATGCAGTATATTTTACTTTCTTCTTTATACACTTTTTAAAGGAAAAGAAGTAAATACTTTTTTATTCAGAAAAAATAAATCAGTTAGTTTTTCAATGGATAACATCGTATTAGAACTATGTTAATAATGGTAAATTCTGGCTGGAATAATGAGCATACTGCTAGAACAGCTAAGGCTGGATCCGTCAGACCAAGAGAAGAATGGAATGGTACCAACCAGGACAGCTGTCCCTACTTTCTATACAAAGCGCTGTAGCCTAAGTGTATCTTGAAATGTCTATTCCAGCTGAGGAGAGAAAAAAAAAATACTGTGATAGCACTTCCGTGAGCAGAGCTCTGAAATGAACAGGCAGACTTTCTGACTTACTGTGACACACCCAGGCTGCACGGCTGCTGTCAGCCAGTCTGTTCCACTTCTCCGAGTGGGCCGCTGAATTTCACACAAACGCTGGAGATGTGGCTTGAGTTTCCAGCCTGGCGCTTGTTGAATTCCTGGTTCTGAATTAAGATTTGGGAATAAAAAAGAAATCTATTCTTTCAGGTGGCAGACCTTACTCTTCCCCCAACTTCTTCTGCATATAAATAAGTTTCAGCTGGCACGTTTCTCAGCCTCACATGTAGTTGGCTATGGCCTCATGATTATACATATTCTGGCCAATCTGGAAGCGATACACATATACACAGACCTTAAAAGGTGAGCCTGTAGTTTACGCCCACCCCTTTCCTCTTTCCTATCGCCCAGAAAGCAAACATGGTGAATTTGAGCCTTCTGGAACTATTCATTCATTCATTTATTTTTCTTCTTCTTTTTTGATTTTTACTTTCTATTTTTTAATATTTATTTATTTATTTATACAGAGTCTCACTCTGTCATTCTGGGCAGAGTGCCATGGCATCATAGCTTACAGCAACCTCAAACGCTTGGGCTCAAGTGATCTTCTTGCCCCAGCGTCCCGAGTAGTTGGGACTACAGGCACCTGCCACAATGCCTGGCCAATTTTTCTATTTTTAATAGAGGTGGGAGTCTTGCTCTTGCTGAGGTTGGTCTCAGACTCCTGAGCTCAAGGGATCCACTCCATCTCAGCCTCCTGGAGGGCAATGTGCAGCTACCGTACCCAGCCCACGTTAGACTAATTAAGTGAAGAAGACATATTTGGATGAAAGAGCAGCATGGCAGAAGTAGCCGAGATCTTCAGCACTGTGCAGGCTGTCCTAGGCTGTACACCTGGAATCCTACATAAGTGAGAAATAGAATTCTTTTTTGTTTAAACTACCATGATTTTAGTCCTGTAATATAGTAGCTGAAAAATCTTAAGTAATGGACAGATTAACAAAAGAATAGCCTTTTCCTGGGACGGTCAGTTTTTCTCACACACATTTAAGGATTCACTATAAAACCGGTAGCATTTCACATGCCACACCCTCATTTGTTAGAAAGCTAACACATTCACTCGTTATTTTGAAATCTCATAATTTAAAAATTAAAGTTGGAATTTGAGGAAGAGGAAACTTTACATTTTTAAGTTCTCTCTCTTTCTCTCTCAAGAAAATGCAGCGTGTAAACTACCAGTTAAATGACTGTGGGCTGGCAAAAGGATAATCTCACCCAATATTCTCTGAAAGTAGACACAGCAATTATGACAGTTCTTTAGAGCATAGAAAGTTATTGAAGTTATTGAAGATTTTAATATCGGTTTGTGAAATTCTCCAATAGAAGCTACGCCAGCCAACGTAGCTATTCTACTGTAGAGGGTACATTTATATTTATGCAGTGCTTGCGGCATAAGGGTAAAATTAATGTGAATCACTTAATACAGAATGTGGTATTAAAATATATCAGTGGTAATAAAATATGGAATAATATTATAGGGATCTCTGGCAATAATAAAATAGCATTGGTGCAATACAATTACATTAATTTTGCCTTGAAAACATTATATCAATTTTTCTTCTTACGTACTTTAAGAACACAATAATAATGCAGAAGTAGCAACACTGTCCAATCCCCTCTCAATTTTCGGCACTAATGATGAATAGATACAGCGACGCTAAACCAGATTTCTGATCTTCCCAAAATAACTTCTAATGGGATAGATTATTTGGGTTGAGGGATGGAAAAAAGGAGCAGATTTATCTTCCTAATTATGTTTTTCAGAGATGAATATTAACATGAATTAGCATTCTATTTGCACCCACAAGGAAAATGACTCTAGAATTTAAATTTACCAAGTTAGGCTAATTGCAGATTCTGGAGATTTTTCTGTTTATATTGTTTTCCATGTGAAAAAAATTTTAAATTTCCCCAGAGTAGGGGAAAAAAAGAAAACCTTGCAAAATAGCTTACATTTGAATAACTTGAATAATGCTTTTAACCTTTTAGTCTATTTTAAAGCAACATAGAAAATTTTCCAAGATTATACAGTTAGTAACAATTCTTAAGACACTCCCGTCACACGACTACGTCATAATCTTTTCCCTCCACGGAGCCGCTGCCCAGATATTAGCTACTTCTAAATCTATGTAGTTAAATGATGATTGAATCTCAAACAGCATCTGAGGCCCCAGACTAACACCTGGGTAGCGTTTTAGTTTTCTAGGAGGCTGCGGTAATAAAGAACAAGGGTGGCTTAGACCAAAGGTGTTTATTTTCTCACAATTCTAGAGGACAAAAGTCTGAGATTAAGGTGTTGTCAGCCAGGGTAGTCTCTTTCATCCAAAATCTTTCTTCTTGAGCCGCAGGTGGACATTTGTTACGGTTTCCTTTATGTATGTCGTCTGCGTCCTAATCTCCTCCTCTTCTAAGGGCACCTGCTGGTCAGACTGGATTAGAGTCCCTTGTAATAGCTCATAGTACTTTCATCACCTATTTCTGAATACAGTCACATTGGGAGGTATTAGGGATTAGAACTTCAATACACAAATTTTGAGAGAAAACAATTGGTCCGTAATACCTAGAGAATATACTCTCCCTTTTCCCTTATCACATGGAGATCCCTAAAGTAATTTCAGTAGACAAGAGAGTAGTTGATCCATTTGTTTGTAACCTCAGGTCTAGAGGACCAGTTTTCATATCCACAGCCTGTTTGGAGTGGACAGTACTTTAAGAAGTCCTCTTCATACACAATATTTTATTACAGCCTCAAAATCAACTTGTGCGATAGTTAATATTAGTACACTTATGAACAAGATAAGAAAACTGAGGGTCATGAGGGCTCAATGCCTATCACAAGGTTCATAGTGATTGATAAAGTCAGGACTCAGGCAGGCTTTATCCATCAGCTTTTATTAATAAAATAATTTTCTTTCCTCTCTCCTGTCTTCCTTTCTTTTTTCTTTCTTTCTTGACTTACATTTTTTTTTTTTTTTTTGAGACGGAGCCTCAAGATATCCCCCTGGGTAGAGTGCCATGGCATCATAGCTCATAGCAACCTCCAACTCCTGGGCTCAAGCGAGTCTCCTGCCTCTGCCTCCCAAGTAGCTGGGACCACAGGCGCCCGCCACAACTCCGGGCCATTTTTTGGTTGCAGTCATCATTGTTGTTTGGTGGGCCGGGCTGGGGATTCGGACCTGCCACCTTAGGTGTACATGGCTGGCGCCTTAGCCGATTGAGCCACAGGCGCCGAGCGGTACAAAGTAAACTTTGATAAGCAGTTCTCGATAATCACTTCTCAGCAATTATTTGTCATTATTACAGTTTAACATTATAAAATTAACAAAAAATAATATAAAACTCATATTATGGTGAAATAGCCAGATGGCAGCCAAAAACCATATATTCCCTTCTTGTTCTCCTGCCCGTTCCTGCATTCTTTCAAAAAATCCGGACTTTTTAAAAACACAGCGAGACAAATTGTTGAAAAGCGGGACTTCTGGTCACCCTACCCTAAGGGTTTGAGGTTGCTATAAGCTATGATGTCACAGAATTCTACAGAGGGTGACAAAGTGAGTCTGTCTCAAAAATATATTGCAAGCAGCTTCCTGGAATTGTTTTTAAAGGGCATGCTCCTTCCTTTCTTCTTCCAATTGGCTGGAATGTAGACATAATTGCTGGAATTATAGCAGACATCTTGTACCATGAGGTGGTAGTGGGAAGGGTAGTCACTCATAGGAAAGAAATAGAGAAGGAAATTGGAACCCTGATCCAGTGTCTTACCTATCAGCTCTGTCAAAGTGAAACAGATTTTATTTAGACTCCTGCAGTAGGCGATAAAAGATTCTTCTGTATATGCCCAACAGAGATTCTAAGCCCAACTCCCGTTCTTGCTGAGATGACTGGGAATTTTAAGAGACTGAAATGAGTGGGGACTCAAGCAAAGCCAGGTGAATGGAAAATTATAAAGTGTGGGGGGTGGAGGAGGCTGTTAGGCAAGGCGAGTGTTAGGTCAGGGTGTATCATTGTAGTTTGGGGTGGAGCAAACTATTGTATTGTAGAAATTTTGAGATTCTTCAGGTGAGAAATTAATGAGGCTGAATCATCCCAGGCACATGACCTTGAGTTGCTAGAAATCATGCCAATGTTCGCTAGAGGTTTTCGTGATGAAATGGGTGAAATCTATGTGCCAATAGTTTGCACTTTTCATAGGGAATAGGCCCAGGTTTAGGCCTTGTCTAGAAGAGGGCTCACAGGAGCTTGATTAAACTTTGATCAAGGAGAGTCTAGATCACTTCCAGACATCCTGAATATAAAAAATGAAATTCATTTTGAAGTTACATAATGATAGTTAGATTTTCTGAGCCAAAGTGTTACAAAGTATAATGTATTGAATGTTTATTCAAAAAATATATAGAAAACATTTATGATGGGATGTACCATAACATTTGGTGGGTAGAGAGTTAGTATTTGATTCTGAAGCTCAAGAAACTGATCAGGACTGGGGAAGAATAACAAAGACATTATTGACAAATCTATGAAGTTCAGTTTCTCAGCTGTTTAAAAATCCCTAGAGAAGAGAACAGCCTGGGATAAAATCTAGAGGCATACCTAGCTTTGGGCACATATCTTGAATTGATTTTCTAAGATTGAAGTTTTTTTTTTATGTTTTCATTTGTTTGTTTGTTTTTGTTTTTTTGCTTCATTTGTCCTTTAATTTCTCAAAAGACAATTGATTTGTGGGTAAAATATATAGGGGCTTGATAAACATATTTAAATAGGACAACAATGGTATCTTATTTTCTTCTCAAACTAATAGTTCCCATTTAATAGATAGCCAATTTCTCCTTGTTTTTTATTTTCCCCCCAGTGTTATCTAATTTGAAGATTCTTTGAAAACTCTTGTGGCTGTGAAACATTCTTACTTATGCTGCTTCTTTTATATTTGTAAATGCTTCTGATCATTACTTTGCATCTATATGATCTACTTGTGTTTATGTGAAATGTGATAAATACAAATTAGTTTTCATTGCAATATAAAAAAGAACTACCTTGAAAAAACTTCATATTAATGTCTTGCAATATTCAAATTCAAAAATGAAGTTTTATTTTACATTACATTGTGTTTTCCTTTTAAGTATCATATTAAATTTCTCTTTTATATGCATTATTGTAGTCAATGAGTTTAACGATATTCAGACAGTTGACCTAATGTTAGTAATATAGATTAAAAAATCAAAAAGAAAAGAAAAGCTTAATCTTTTCCAAATGGAATCATGGATCTCTATATTAAATCCTCTCCCATGAAATTGAAGGAATAATGTAAGTATTGAGACTTCCTGGGACAAAAAAACAAACAAGTTAACAAGGTTAGCATTGTTGACTTTGGATGACTGTTGATTTTTATAGGGTCCAAGGCTCCTTACGACAAACTTGATGAATGAAAAAAATGGAATCATTGCTCAATTGATCATAATTTGGAACTTACACATGACTATTTCTTTGTCTCCCTCTTGGACCCTCAAAAAAGAGGCACTAAAGAATGAAATTGACAATTTATAAGTGTATTAATTTGTGGAGCACAAAGAAATGTTATAATTTATAAATACAAGCAGCTCTCCCAAGTTACAAACATCCTACCTATATACAACTTACACTTATGAATGGAGGCTATTACAGGTAAAAGGTAAATGTATGTGTTCCAACTTATATACAAATTGAACTTAAGAACAAACTACAGAACCTATCTTGTTTGTAACCTGGGGACTTTCTATTCAATGTGGAATATTAAACCAAGCTAGTTAACATATTTATCTTCTCAAATCTTCCTACAATAAGAACATTTAAAATTTATTGTCTTACCAATTTTTAAATGGACAATATTCTACTATATTAGCCATATTGACTATGCTTTGAAATAAAACTAAAAAAAAAAAAAAGAAAATGTACTCTTTTGTCTAATGGAAATTACATTTACTTGGCTATCATCTCCCATTCCCCTCAACTCCCATCTCCTGTAACCACCATTTTGTGCCTAACATTTCACTTACTAGAATGTTCTCTGATTTCATCCATGTTGTGTCAAATGATAGAATTTGCTTCTCTTTAAAGGTGGAAGAGTATTCTGTTATGTATTTCTTTGTATCCATTCATCTGTCATGGTTGATTCCATGACATGGCTATTATGAATAGCACTGCAATGAACATTGAGATGCAGACATCTGTTCAACAAACTGATTTTCAATTTGCTTGATAAATTCCCAGAAGTGGAATTGCAGGATCATATGATAATCCTTTTTTAGTTTTTTGAGGACTCTCCATACTGTTTTCCATAATGGCTGTACTAATTTACATTCTCATCAACAGTGTACAAAAGCTCCCTTTTCTCCACATCTTTGGCAATACTTGTCTTTCATAGTTTTGATAAAAATCATTCTGAAAGATATAAGGTAATATCTCATTCTGGGTTTAATTTACATTTCCCTAATTATTAGCAATCCTGAGCACTTTTTATCTATCTGTTGTCATTCATATGTCTCCCTTTGAGAAATGTCTTTTCAGGCCACTTACTCATTTTTAATTGGATTTTTTTGTTCCCTTACTTTTGAGTGATTTGAGTGTCTTATATATTTTAGATATTAACCCCCTTTATCAGATATATGGCTTGTAAACATTTTTTCCTAATGCATAAGTTACCTCTGTAGACAATTAATTCCTTTGCTATTTTAGAAGTCTTTTAGTTTGATGTAATCCCACTAATCTATTTTGCTTTTCTTGCCCAAGCTTTTGGTGCCAACCCCCCAAAAAATCATTGCCCAGACAAATGTTGTGTAGTTAGTTCTTATATTTTTTCTAGCAGTTGTAGCATTTCTAGTCTTGATCAATTTTGAGTTGATTTTTGTATATGTCAGATTGGGGAAATATTTTATGATGAAGACTTCAGTGGCCATATTATCAACAACAAAATTTCATTTTTCTGCTCTGAAAATTTACTTTCCCCCCCAACACCATTTATTGAAGACACTGTCTTTTGCCATGTATATTCTTATTGACAATCAGTTGAAAAAACATGCATGAATTCATTTCTAAATTCTCTATTCTATTCCATTGGTGAGCATGTCTATTTTTTCTTACCAATACAATACTATTTTAATTATTATTGCCTTGTAATACAGTATGAAATCAGATAGTATGACACTTCTGACTTTGTTCTTTTCAAACAATTAGCTTTGTTATTTGGGTGTTTTGTAGTTACATATGAATTTTAAGATTTTTTTCTACGCCCATGAAAAATGACATTGGGATTTTGATAGTGAATGTATTAAATCTATAGATTGCTTTGGGTAATATAGACATTATAACAATATTAATCTTTCCAATCTATGAAAACAAGATGTCTTTCTTTTCATTTATTTGTATTTCCTTCAATTTCTTTCATCACTGTTTTACAGTTTTCAGGATATAGATCTTTTACCTCCTTGGTTAAATTTATTCCTAAGTATCTCTTTCTTTTCTTTTCTTTTCTTTTTTTTTGTAGTAATTATGAATGAAATTGTCCTATTATTTCCTCTTTTTGATAGTTCACTGGTAGTGTGCAAAAATGTTACTCATTTTTGCATGTTGAATTTATACCCTGAAATTGTACTGCATTACTTATCCTAACAGGTTATTTTTTTGCTGGGGAGCATAGATTTTTCTTTACATAAGATCATGTCATCAGCAAATAATTATACTTTCACTTCTTCATTACTTATTTGGATGTAATTTATTTATTTCTCTTCCTAATTATTCTGGCAAGGACTCATAATACTATTAATTTGTTGAATTGAAGTGATGGGAGTGGGAATCCTTGTCTTGTTTCAGATCTTAGAGAAAAGGATTTTGATTTTTCACCATTGAGCATCATGTTAGCTGTGAGGTTCTCATATATGATCTTTATTATGTTTAGATACAATTCTTTTATACCTAAGCTGGTGGGAGTTTTTATCATAAAATAGTGATGGATTTTGTCAAATTCTTTTTCTGCATCTAATAAGATCATTTACATTTTTTCTTTTATTCTGTTATTATGCTGCATTACATTTATTGATTTGTGAATGTTTAACCATTCTTACATCCCAGGATAAATCCTAATTGATATGATGTTTTAAAATTTGGTTTGCTAGTATTTTGTTGTAGATTTCTGTATTTAAGTTCATCAAGGATATTAGCCAGTAGTTTTCTTTTTTTGTAATATCCTTGTCTGGTTTTGATGTCAGGGTAATTATAGACTTGTAAAAAGACTTTTCAAGTATTCCTTCTTCTTTAATTTTTTGAATTAATTTAAGAAGAATTGCTGTTAAGTCTTTTTGAAAGTGTTTGGTGGAATTCTGTTAAGCCATCCAGTCCTGGGATTTTCTCTGATGGTAGACTTTGTCACTGAATCAATCTTTACTTTTTCCTGGTCTGTCCAGATTTTCTATTTCTTCGGGATTCCGTCTTGGCGAGCTATATTTATCTGATAACTCATCTGTTCCCCCCCCCCTTTTTAAACTATTGTTTCAGGTTAATTTGAGGGTACAACAAATCAGGTTATAATGTTTGCATTTGCTAGGGAGAGTCCTTCTCATAATTGTGTCCTTTCCCCAAGAAATGTGCCAAATACTATGACATTGTGCCCACTAAGTGAGAGCCCACCCATCTCCCTCTGGCCTGCCCTCTCCCCACGTCCCCACCTCTCACCTTGAATTGATTTGAGTTTTTCTCCTGTCTGAGCATGTATTAGATCATCTACCACTTCATATTAGAATTGAGTACATTGGATTCTTGCTTCTCTATTTTTCTGATGCCTTATTAGAAAGAATGTGTTTTAACTCCATCCAGGTTAATACAAAACATGTCAAGTCTCCATCTTTTTATTGGCTGAAGAGTATTCCATGGTGTGTGTATACACACACACACACACACACACACATATATATGTGCACACACACATGTCACTGCATTTGATTCGCTAATTTTTAAAAGGATTTTGGCCTCTATGTTCTTGGGTGATATTGGGCTATCCTTTTCTTTTCTTACCT